>CM029597.1:97937646-98132544 GCA_017311375.1 Mytilus coruscus | reverse complement strand
ATTCAAACAACTTGACGGACTTCAGTGAATTTCTTTTGTACTTGAATATAATTACTTTGTTCAAGACTACTTCTTTTAATGGTCGGTAATCCAAATTCACTTTTGTGAAATGTCCTAGTAATTACGAAACTTACACGGTTAACATGGCATTCAATTTAAGTCTTTTTAATTTGACATAAGTTGAAAGTTTGAAAGGAAAGGTATAATTACCACTATTAAAACATTATGAGGAACTGTAACATTATTAATTGAGTTTAAACCCGTTTTATATTTCTAAACTTTTATCCAGTGAATTATAAAATTAATGTCATTTATCGAACTAAAACCCATATACAAGTAAATGAGACGTTATTTTTTTTAATTTTCCGTATATAATAGAATAATAAAATTCATTTGATCAAATGATATGAATGTTTCCGTATAATAGAAAAATAAAATAGTATTCATCAAATGATATAAATGTTTCCGTATAATAGAAGTACTATTCATCAAATAATATAAAATTTAATGTAGTGCTCCTCCATATTTAATACCAGTGCTAAAACAGATAGATTTTTAGACAACCATTTAAACTGATCACGTTAAAATTATTGAATGCATTTGTGTACTTAAAAAGGTGCTGAATTGTGTAGCAGATATAGAAATGATGGTTAAGTTTACATCTATAGTCGCTCAATTGTTCAATTATATTTGAAAATTAAAGAAATGAAGACATATAAATTATACCTTTACTTGTTGATTAAGAAATAATTCTTCCATGCAATGTGATATTCTCATTTTAACATGGGTAAGCATTATGATTGTCAAGAAATTTAACCGAGCGTTAGCGAGGTGTTAAATGCAGAAAGTGTTGACAAATATGATGCCTACACAAAATGTCATGTTGAAATGAGCAAGAAGAGCGTCATAGTATAATACACTTTTAATTATATAGTGTTTTGATTTTTCTTATGTCTATTTGACTTTGATGATGTTACACTCTTCTCAACCTATTATAAGGGCCTTTCTTCATCTGCAGAAGAAGCAAATATAATCCATTGTTAGTATAAGACATTAAGCTGCAAATGTAACGGAATGAGTATCTAACATTGAAACGATTTACAGCTTTATCTATGCGTTTGTTTCAAGTTGTTTTGTTATTCATCGGAAAAAAATCTTCAATTGCAGGTTCATATATGACGTCATTTACTAGTGTTTAGGTTTGAGAAGTAAGTTGGGCTTTTTTAGCAATAGATATGTGTAGGATTTTTTAATTTTTTTTTTTATGTTCAGGATATAATTCAATCAATTTTCTAGAATGCAAGGCGTGTCTGTTGAGTTGTCATTCGTGTCCAACATTTTATTCTTTGTTTTGCACAACAATGCTAAAAGAATCAGTTGCTTTTCAAACATACCTATTGGGTATTTTCCAGAATTGATATTACTCGAAATAAACGTATGAAGAACAAAATAAGAGAGAATGGAAACTGGGAATGTGTCAAAGGGACAACAATCCGACCAAAGGGCAGAAAAAATCCCAAGGCTACCAATTGGTCTTCATCGCAGCGAGAAAATGTTGCACCTGGAGGCGGGCTTCAGCTGGACCCTTAACAAGAATGTATACTAGTTCAGCGTAATAGTCACCACACCAAACTCCGAAACATGCAAATGAGCCGAAATTTAAAAAACACACCAGATTAACAAAGGCTAAAGTTCTTGACTTGGGACAGACGCAAAAATGCGGCGGGGTTTAACATGTTTTGTGAGATCTCAACACTCCCACCTGTACATCTAGCCGGTGTGAAATAAACAAACACACGTCCTAAACGGACATTCAAACTCAGTTTAAAATAAGTCGGAGTCCGATGTTAGAATATGTAACAGAAGAAACTAAGCAAAATGATCAACATAAATTAACAAAGGACTACTAGCAGATACCGACATGCCAGCACCAGACCTCAGTTAATCTGATTGAGAGATGATGTCTTCATTATATAAAAATCAATCACAATCACTCACGTTCGGGGTTTAGTATTATGCCATCATAAATTATACAAGAAGAACATAACCCGTATTTTACCAACAACTGATTTTAAAATAAATTGATTATTTCCGATGCAAAGCTTGTATTATAATAAAAACAGAATTACTGAAGATAACCATGGTTATGATTGTCGTTGATTTTAATCTGCTTTGATTATTGATTTTATTAGTATAAATCAGGTCTTTGGATTTCACTTTTGAATTGTCAGTCAATATTTTGTCCTCTAACCTTTTGTTGGTTTTGTTCATTGTTGAAAGCCGTTGACTGACCTATAGTTATTCAGTTTATCGTCCTGTGGTCTTTGATGCGTTTAAGTATATTTCAGTAATATCAGATTATTAAAAGGCATTTATCATATCAGATATATTATCAGCCTAAGGTTTAATATCAGCCCAAGAGCCGAAGGCTCGAGGGATGATATTGACCAAGGCCTATAATACATCTGATATGAAAAATGATATGTTATGATCTTTTTATCATATGCTTCACCAATGTAGAAAACAGAACAGTTTAAGGGCATACGATACAGTTTTGATCCCACGTTGATTTTCTTACGAAAATTTGCATACAAGCTACCGGTATTTTTCACTTAGTTAATTCAAATATGTAAAAAAAGGGCCCCTAAAAAATTATTTGCTAAATCTTGAGATAAATGGGGTCGAAAATTTAGACCTTTACTTAAAGTTTCGGTTTCTTGGTCATTTCTATCCTTTGGACAGACATACTTAACTTTTCTGTTTTAAAAGATAAACATATGCGGACTTTTGTAAAACGATTTGGAATATCTTCTTTACAAAAGTATGCTCTTAATTTTGTGAAACAATTCTTTGAAAATAATTCATTTTTATTAAATTTTCATGATTATAGTAAAAAAAAACCGACATTTTTTGCTGCATATTCATCTAATCGCTGGAATAAATAATCTTCATACAGTGTCAAATCATTTGTCATTTTAAAAAAGAGGGGTCCATGTACTCGTTTTCAAGCTAATGATTAAAATCACTCGAAAAATGCATCTTTTCGCAATATGTCGCAGTTTGACGTCGCGAAAAATAAACATATTACGTTAGCAACGTCATTACCTCCCCTGTAACTGTATCGTTTGCCCATATATTGATCCTTTTAAGTGGTTCTCAAGTAGAAGTTCAAAAGTGAAAAGTTTACGGACGTCGGACGCCAAATGTAATACATCCGATATGAAATCTTTCTATCATATGCCTCAACAGAGGAGAAAAACAACAGTATAATATATTTTTATATTGACGATAAAAAAAATTCAACAAAACATAATGAACACTGTTTGGAAAAGTCAACATTTGTAAAGTAACTTTCTAAACTATGCTGGAAACTTTGAAAAATGCATTTCTTGTATCATTTATTTTTTTGCATTTTACATTATAAATTTTTCCTGTTTCCTAATAATTGTTTTGTACCCTACTTTGTAATGTTTTTCACTGAAAACGTACCAATGAGGTGTACTTTCCAGAATTTGCCGAGTAACGCCGGAATGCCATGCGATAACATTACGGAAAGGCATGTGATAATAGGCGGAAGCATGGGATAAATTTTTCATATCAGCCCGCTAAACACCATTTCGAAAATTTGGAATTCACATAAATTTAATGATATTAGCTTACTGTAAAAATGATAAGTTATTTCCTCTAAGTATATGGTAACAAAGAATATTAACAAGCATTCGATGCTACCAGAAACAGCTGCGAAAATCTTCACTTGGTCTATTTAATATGACCCATTCTTACGTGTTACTGTCGAAACTAGGGGAGGCTCACGGTAGGAGGCCGGAAACAACAACAGGAAACAAAACCAAACTAGAATATCAAGAAACTCGCTATTGATTTGATAAAGAAAACTTTAAAGTAATTACAATATAATTTGATAGTCCAATTTAAAATTAAAATAACTTGAAATCAATAATAGTCTAGAATACAACATACAATTCCAATTAAATGTTAAATTAAACCTTCATAATTAAAAGAACATCAAAAGATAAATAATTTTAAATCTGAATTAGTTTCATACCAAGAGGTTCACCTAGAATATCAAGAACCTTGCTATTAATGTTAAAGCAGCTTGATTAGTTTATACACTACTCATTTCTGCATGTCATTGCCTCGGTTGTCTCGTGGTTGCGTGTTCACCTCGAGTGCGGAAGTTGATCGTAGGTTCGAACCCCGGCTGGGTTAAACTAAATACTTTATAACTGGCATTTGCTGCTTCTCTGCTAAGCACGCGGCATTAAGGAGTAAGAGCAAAGACTGGTCGGCTAGGGGTCAGAATAATGTGTCCGGGTAAGGTGCCATGTCTTTCTGTGGACTCTTACCTTGTGAACTAGCACGTTATAAATCTGGCTCAGTGTGTCGGTCAAGTACAAAGCAGGGTTAATATTCATATTACATTATATAGCATGTTCTCGTCCTGAATATGCCCCGACTTCGAAAAATACTGGTGTTGCTTTAAAAAAAAAGTACTCCCCTATTTTAAAACATGTTTCAGTATTAATAAAAACTATGTACTGCTAACATGCGAAAAATGGCTTCAAAGTTGACCGATACGCTTAGAATTTGACCGAAAACGTGTGACGTTATGGAATACAGAATAACGATATTTTTACTCAGAGGTATTGAAAAAAATATGTGTCGGGATCTGAATAAACTCATCATAGATACCAGGATTGAAACTGTGTATTTGCGCCAGATGCGCGTTCCGTCTACAAAAGACTCATCAGTGACACTCGAATCAAAAAAAGTTAAAAAGGCCAAATAAAGTACGAAGTTGGAGAGCGTTGAGGACCAAAAATTCCTAAAAGAGTTGCCAAATACAGCTAAGGTAATAATGTTTATTTTATTTTCATTTCCCCTGTCGGGTTTCGTAAATTTCCTAGTAATTCAATATAAAATTCTATAGATTTAATTTTATTTCGTCCTACACAGGGAAATTTCACTCACATGAATTAAGATTCACGTGAATCTTATGATAATTTCATGTATAAATCACATGAATTTTGTTCACGTTAAATTCACGTGAATTTTTAAAATACAGTTATTCAAATAATATCTAAATTTTCAAATTTAATTAAAATTATAAAAATTACCTTTTTTTTTTTGTAAAGTTCAAGCGAAAATAACATGAAAAATTTCACGTGAGATTCATTAGAATAACTGAATCTTCAACTTAAACCTACCATACTAGACAATGGTGATGCCACCGCTGCATCCATGCATAAAGAAAGTACTTCAAAAAATTTGATAAAGTAAACAGTGATGTTGAAGTACAACTTGAATTGATTGATTGGTGGTTGCTTAACGTTCAGTGACAAATATTGCATGCATGTTCAGGACGATACAATACAATTTAATTGAAAGAGTTGTGTCTGAAAGACACATTTGATGCACCGGTCAAAAAAGGTTAAACATTCTGTTAGTTGTGAAAATTATAAAGAAAAAAAAGATCCTGACAAAATACACATTTCAAAAAGTTAAATAACAAACATACCGAACTCCAAGGAAAATTCAAAACGAAAGTCCTTTATTAAACGGCAAAATCAAACGCTCAAACACATCAAACGAATGGACAACAACTGTCATATTCCTGACTTGGTACAGGCATTTAAATAGTATACTCTGTATGGTATAAACGTGTGAGTTGTGTGCGAAGTAAGTCGGACAAACCTTGCAAACTGTATGCAAAATTTCACTTAAAAAGACATTCAACATTCTGGTATTCATGGAAAACTATACAAAAAATATCCTGAGAATATATATGCACCCTCTATATAAGTAAAACACTCTGCGGAATATAAAAGTTCCAGCTTGAAATTGTACATGTAGGAGGAGTTAGCCGGAGTCTGTACTGTGCGTGCCTTTATATATCATTAAAATGCCAAATCCGGCAACCTGTCAATTAAAACAAAAAAGAAAATCCTGACGGCACACCTTTTGCATAAGTAGTAACATCAGGTAAACAATTTAAAAGCTGAAGCTAAAAAACTGTAGCCCTAAGAAATTAGCCATATAAATCCTGTATACCAAGTGCGGGATGGACGGTCGAACGGACACGGGTAAAACATATGCTCCTGGCATTTTGTCGAGGGAGAAACATATCTATTAGTGTATATGATGGTGTTCTATCTTATAAGGAATTTGGTGACGATATATCTTTTTGAATATGCAGTTCGAAGTGGAAGGGTAATTTGGAGATATCAAATGTAGCAACGTAAGCAAGCTAACATCTACATTGGCTAGAGGTACATGTATAGGGGGAGGGTTGAGATCTCACTAAACATGTTTAACCCCGTCGCATTTTTGCGCCTATCCCAAGTCAGGAGCCTCTGGCCTTTGTTAGTCTTGTATGTTTTTTAATCTTAGTTCATTTATATGTTTAGGAGTTTAGTATGACGTCCGTTTTCACGGAAGTAGTACACATTTTTGTTTAGGGGCCAGCTGAAGTCCGCCTCCGGGTGCGGGATTTTCGCACTGTGTTGAAGACCCACTGGTGGCCTTCGGCTGTTTTTTACTCTTTGGTCGGGTTGTTGTCTCTTTGACACATTCCCCATTTCCATTCTCTATTTTATCTACGTCAATTAGTCTTTGGTGGAAAGTTGTCACATTGTCAACCATACCACATCGGCTTATTTCATATTGGTTTGAGTTTTCTCCTAATTACTAAAACTACAAATTAGAAGTAAAAAGATACTCGTCCATCATGCATTAGTCACGATTATCTAGATGTCTTTGGTTTTGTTGTCGTTAATTGTCCAGCTGTTGCTGTCTTATTGTATATCCCACATCTCCATTTATTCACACAAGAAATACCAACACTTCTTTTTTACATACATACTTGTATACCAGGGCCGTAAATTGCCTGCCCTGTAAGGGGAGGCAGTTAAGGAATCGAAATTTTTTTGGACCCATTTTATGCAGATAATTATATTTTTTTGGGCCTTTTCCCTGTATGCAATGTACCTCCCCAGAATTCACCACTTGTGTAATTTTTGTTATATTTCAATAAATAAACGCCTGGAATATATTGAAAATAGTTAAAAACCAGAGTTAGATTATGTGTGGAGGTAAAGGAAGATTTTTTACGCTTCATCCTGCTTTATGACTTTTCACAAGCTATTCTTACGTAGGTTTAGGGAAACAATTTGCGAACTTAGGATGAAAGGCCCCCTGAAGTTGATCATTTTTTGGGAGGTTTATCAGGCTTTTTTGGCTGTCTCAATCGAGCTATTTTGACTTCGTTTCAGCATGTTCAGAGACACAATTTTCAAACCTGAAAATGAAAATGCATACTTAATAGATCTAAATAACTCATAACTTTAATAATTAAATTCATATTATTATAACGTAACACTGTTTGATTACACTGAAAGTTTTATTCGGTTAGGCTTTGTCAAATGCCAAGGCGATTTTTATCTGTGCCCGGACGAATCCCATCTCTTTAGCACTTCTATGAATTCAATATTGCCAACATTGTCACTTATATATGTATGTGTAGCATAGCCAAACCACACAATCTGCTTTCCGTCATTGTTGACCTGTTCCAAGGCGCCATAGGGCAGAAAACAATCTCTCAGAACTACAAAACCCAACTGGCAAGGCTAACAGAAGCAATAGTATTCGTTTTATATTTGGGTAGAACTGCGTGTGTTTGATTGCTTGCTCTATTGTACATTTTGACCAAATTATCCTTAATAGACGTAAAAGTAACAATCAGTGCTATTAAAATAATGCATGATTTTAACCATTTTTTTTTCTTTTTAGTGTTTTTTTCTTCATTTTTTCTTTTTTTTTTGTCAGTCCGCAATAGGAGGCAACTGCCTACATGCCTCTATGTAATTTACGGCCCTGTATACTTGTTATAAAAACTCCTTGTAAGACTGTGAATACCATCGGGCTTTTTCCGACGCCTTTGTGAGCAATATGCCCTCCCCAAAAGGCAACTTTATTAATCGTCTTTCAGTCGTTATGTCTCCCACTTTATAAAATGGTGCGTTTTTAATCATTTGTACTTGTACATTATGCCCAACTCAAAACACTAAAAACACATCCATCCCCGAATAACCAAGCGTAAATTAACATGAATATAAAATCTAAATGATTTTAAGATCTCGATGGTTTTTAGTTTGTTTCTGCCGTTTGAATGATATAGGTTAATGAAACTATTTCTTTATAATTTGTTTGCTTTCGTAGCGCTTTTCTGGATTTACTTTCTTCAAAGCACCGATCAATCATTTATTGTGGAGCCACGGATTTTTTTAATGAGTCGTTTGCTTGTAAATTTCGAGAAAATAATTTCAGAATGGAAATGAAAAAAAGATGTGTTACGGGACCAGTCTGACTAAAGCCAACCCCCACTATCCATTTGCGTTTGTAGACACAAGTGGATACTGGGGGCTGGCTTTAGTCAGACTGTAACGGGACCTGAAATATTTAATTTTATTTCGTCCTAACCAAGTGCACATTTATTTCTGAGCCTTTGGTAACTTTTTCCTCAATCCGATGTTGCTGTCCTGTGTAGACTGCGCTTTTACGATTTCAAAGCTAGCACTTTATTTTTTAAAATGTTTCCGAAACTACATGAATATCGGATTTCTTCTGTATAGTCCATTGAATTTCAGAGACTGTTTACACTTGGAACACAGGGAAAGTTGTTCGGCCAAATAACCAAGTTCAACTATTCTTTTTTTTTCATTCCATGTCAACAAACTATTTTCTGTATGAGTTTCAACGTCTGCTTGTGTGGTGCTTTTTCGCCTAATTCTATCCGTATTCTTTTCCAAATAAAGTTCCTTTTTCCAATTTGCTAGCGGCGTTTTTTGGCGACCATTTTAAAACGAATGGGTTTCTGAACGAAATTGCATTAATAGTATTACAATATTTTCACACATCATCCTGCGTTTCTATGAATTGGATTTCTACTTTCAAAACAAAATTTCTTCGGGATACGGCGTGCATCATAAATGAGAATTTATTGCAAAAAAAACAAGAATAAAAAACTAAGTCTGTTATGCATAAGAACATATATAGATATATCGTACAAATGCTTTCTTGTCAATAGAAACAGAATATTTTTAAAGGTAAAGAGTGAGCAGAAGAATTGGCGGGAAACGACGAAGCAATCAATGTCAAATAACGTATTGTATCAAATCTCTCGGCATTCTTCATCTAGGTAAAGTTACATTTAAAATATTTTTCCTATTATTTAATCATTTCGCGATTAAAGTACAGCATTAGGCCTACATGTATTGTGTCGACAACCGCCAGAAACACGGTGGAACCTGCTGCATTGACTGGTATATATGAACGTTGTTCAATAACGTCAAGAACGATAACTCATAACGTAACGTCTTTGGTATCGTGAACTACATTAAGACAAATAAATGACTTACACAAAAATCCCCAAGTTTAAGAAATTTAAAAATGACTCCATTTGTGAAACCGTTTTCATGTTTTACATGTGATGTTTGTGTCGCGGGGTATGCTTAAATCAATTAGAAAATGGCATAATTCATAGATTTCTTCATATTCACACCATTGAAAGGATGGTAAACAATGAAGTTGTTCCGGTAGATGAACAATTAGAAGTAGCAGCTCCTGGTGTTCGTCGGTCTTTAGTTTTCCGTGTTTACTGACGTTTCTTCCTTAAATGCAAAACTTGTAACATTAAGTATAAAACGGCCATTATACGTGCTGCATTGGTTGCTGTTATTTGTTCTGAAATTGTCGTAAACTATGATTTTTTTACCAGAATCATAACGTTTAGACATCTAGATAGTCTCAATGTTTACATGAAGATCATAACCAAAGTCTGTAAATAGCACATCATATTTCAAATATTATACAATTACTTTATTTAGAGAAAGAAACGTTTTAAAATGTTCTGCAGAAACTGTGTTCTTAACGTTACTTAAAAAAAAAAACAGGCGTGAGCGTGTTACGGTAGGTGACACCAGTATCTTGCGACGTCTCTGATATATTTTTGAAAATGACTCTGGCGATTTATTGATTGATTTATTGATTGATTGATTGTTGGTTGCTTAGCGTGCAGTGCCAAATATTCCATGTATGTTCAGGACGAGAACAAATTAACAATACATACAATAGGTATGTCCTGTAATAGGGTCGACACGGATAAAGAAAGGAAAATTATAATTATATATTGATTTTCCGCTGGACATTAAGCAATCATCAATCATCATCATCACTTCTGCATGTCCTAGTAACCTTAATTTTCTATTATCCCCAAAACCAGATAAGACTACAATAGAATTTATAAAATATTAACAAAATTTCAATGCCAAAATAAAGCTATGGTTCGAAATCAGGCCAAAATTACAAGTTACATAAAAATAATTTTTCTTTAATTTTCTTATTCTTTATTTTAAAATTACCAAATTATGTTTCAAATATATTGTTTAATATTTTCTTATTAGAGGTATATACTCGACGCTGAGGTTGACAAATTAGACTTTAAATGTAGGTATCGTATCAAAACACAAAAGTGATTTAAAGATTTAAATTACCTATGTATCAATTGAATCTTCTGTTTAAACTGTATAGTACTGATATCCACGTATATTTGTTCCTTATAACAGACGAACCTTTGAAAACTTTATTATAGACGATTTCATTACGAATATTCCTTATGGAAGAAATATTCCATAACAATTATTCTGTGAGGAATAAAAATGAAAAAAAGATAAATCCCATAATATGTCTTCCTTTTGGAACACTGACAGGAGGCAAGGGTATTACAGAATAGATATAAAATCTAGAAGAAAAGAGAGAAGGAAAGCCGAGAAAAAGGAGTAATGGATGAGAGAAACAAATCCCCGCCAACCCTTATAAATTAAAGCAATATGTACTTGCTATTTTGAATTTATGCGTTTTTGAAATCAATAGCGACGGACCATTTAACTTAAAGGGGTGTTTTACCTGAGGTCAGAACTTTTTGCCTAACCTGGGAGCTTTTAAATTTTGGTATGTATATACAAGTGCAACTCCTTTAATGGATTTATTTTGGATATAGTTTGCCGTTTTTTTCGGAGGTTGAAATTTCGTGAATTTTTGGCAATTGTACAAATGACCAACGTGACACTTTTATGGCCTCGCTAGCCCTTATTAGACCGTGGAAATGATTTTAAATAATAAACTGTTAATAGCTACTCAGAAAAAACTTAATTTCCCTTATACTATTTCATGTAAAATGTGACTGGTTGACCCAACGAAATGAGGAACTTTGAAAAAAGACATCCTATACATATTCATGCAAAGTTTGAAAACACTTCGCATTGTAATTTTTGAGGTCTGAAATTGTCTTACCCATTTGACCAGCCTTTCAAACATTCTGAAAAATATCCCAGTCATATACCCTCTAATATTTTCTTTAAAAATGAGAATGGAAATGGGGAATGTGTCAAAGAGACAACAACCCGACCTTTGTTTATTTCTTTAACTCTAACTTGAACGAAGTCTTTAAAAAAAAGTTTAAACTGAAATTGAGATTTCTTTTGTAAGGGTTCTTTGTAAAATTTGACTAATTTTCGCCTGTTTGACATCCTTAATACATGTTCCTGCATATTTCTCTTGGAGGTTTCTGTTCAAGCTAGGAGAACATACATGCTTAGAGAACATACATTCTAAGAGAACATACATGCTAAGAGAACATACATGCTAAGAGAACATACATGCTAAGAGAACATACATGCTAAGAGAACATACATGCTAAGAGAACATACATGCTTAGAGAACATACATGCTAAGAGAACATACATGCTAAGAGAACATACATGCTAAGAGAACATACATGCTAAGAGAACATACATGCTTAGAGAACATACATGCTTAGAGAACATACATGCTTAGAGAACATACATGCTAAGAGAACATACATGCTAAGAGAACATACATGCTTAGAGAACATACATGCTAAGAGAACATACATGCTTAGAGAACATACAAGCTAAGAGAACATACATGCTAAGAGAACATACAAGCTAAGAGAACATACATGCTAAGAGAACATACAAGCTAAGAGAACATACATGCTAAGAGAACATACATGCTAAGAGAACATACATGCTTAGAGAACATACAAGCTAAGAGAACATACATGCTTAGAGAACATACATGCTAAGAGAACATACATGCTTAGAGAACATACATGCTAAGAGAACATACATGCTAAGAGAACATACATGCTTAGCTACCAATTTGTTGTGAAAACAGGATGATGCTCAACAGTTTAATTTACTGCCTTCAATTGACCAGGTATGGAATTAGATTTCCCCCTGGATTTTGTCATTTTAGGATATAATATATACCGTATGCCGTTCTCCTCTCGTTACCATATTTAGGCGTCATAAACTTAGAGGTACCCGTAGACCAAGAACAGAAAGAATATAATGTGACAAATGAACTTGTGATTATCGTTCGGGTGTCGGGGATATTAGGATATTATTTTTAGGCGCTTAAAACTTTCAAAGTCAGTGGAAGCCAAGTAGACTTCCGAAAAAAAATTAACCAGATTGTAGAGTTTTGTGCAGGTTAAGTAAAGATGGATTGGTTGTTGTTTGTTTTTCGTCCAGTGACAAATATTTCATGTATTTTCAGGACGAGGTTTAGTAATGGGGTGACAGATTAATATCTTCGAAGAACAGTAATTAATATAACAAAAATCAAACTGGCTTATTATGTGATTTTTTTCAAATCTAGATGTGCATACTTGAATTGCCATCAACCCCCTCCTTTCGCACACACGTACACTTTTCCCGTCCTATAATCACAAGCAATGATATCAGAAAATGATTACCAGAATTCTAAATTAATATAATTTTAAATGAACCAAGAAGTGTTTTGATACCTGGTTAACATCACGCAAATTGAATTTTACATGTTTTAATCGATAATCAATGTTTTGACACAGTCCCCACATTTGAAGTCTAATTTATCAACCTCAGCGTCGAGTATATACCTTTTCGTAACATGTGTATTATAATATAAAACAATTTACAAAAATTTACAACTTCAAATGTATACAACATGATATAAAATAATTATATGAATATGAATTTAGATATTAATTAATAATTTCTAGCGTATTTGTATAAAATTTTGATCGCCCTGTATCTTGACACAAATAAAATTGTTGACGTAGTTTGGCCATTGTCCAAACACTTACGGGCATTTTTTCTTTAACCTTGTTTATTACAGTCACTAAAAATTAAGGAATAGCTGTATCGTCCCATATGTACAAAATTCATGTCTTAACGAAGAAGAAAGATTTTGTAAAGAAAGTGAGTAGTTTAAATTCACTTTTCCATTTGATATGGAAAAAAAAATAAATGTAGTTAACAATTTTTTTTTAAAGATGAATAGGTAAAAGCTGGAATACGTTAAATTAGACAGAAAGCAACCTTAAAAGTCTTTTAAAGTAACCTTTGCTTAAGTGGAGCGTCCATTACGGGTGTTTTACTGTATATAAGGGTCAGACGACCAATTCAAAATCCCTATCTAATCAACAAAATTTAGCAATTTTCACAGCTATCTAAATATTTTACCTTATTCAATAAGTGTAACTTCATAGAAATCAGGTTATATCCGGAATTGTACATGTATCACCTTTCTTCGTGCCAATTTTCAACCAATGTTTAAAGTCTTGTAATGAAGTACTACTGTTCGGAAGTCAAGTATTATACTAAAATTAACCCCTGGTTTTCTGGAAATCTTATATATGTATACTATGGAGCACATTAATCCTCGTTTTTAATGCAAACTCATGGACAAGTAAATTTTGGCTCAAAATGGTCTACATATATTTCTCTTTCACCAAAAGTTTCATTTCGGAAAATTTGTTTGTTGGTTTATATAAACAATGACATCCATAGCACTATATGTTTTTGTCAGGGAAGGGCTACTTTTACTAAATTGAAGTGGCTGTATTTGTGGCCTGCAGACATGCCAGTTGTCCGGTGTTTGTTTTTCACGTTCAGCACGTATTAATCAATGGATTGGGGAAGTATGGTTTCTCTTTAGAAAATAAACGAAAGAAAGTTTCCTGGTAAAAACAGGGATCAAATTTTGTTTGTTGCAATAAACGTATCAGCTGATTAAATCGGGGTGTACTGAATTATCTTAGCGAGCTTCTCGTTATCTAAAGTAGAAAATAGTCACACTTTCCACTTTGGTAGTGTCGCGAAAACGTGCTCGCCTCGAGTGCTGGAGGTTGTCGGTTCGATCTCTGTTCGGATCAAACTAAAACTTCAGAATTTATATCTGGTGCTTCTCCAATAAGCGAACGACTCTAAGGAGTCATAATACTGTGTCCGTGTAGGGCAACATGTTTCCTGTTGACTTTTTATGGGGACGAGCATGTTAGAAATTCGACTCAGCGTGTCGGTCTGGTACACAGCATAGTTTATAATCATATTGCGTTAACTCGTGAAACTAATGTAAAACTCTTCAAAAGATCAATAATTAAGTGTTTTTAGAAAGACATTAAATAATTAGCATTAACCACAAATTTTAAAACAACTGAAAACCAAATAAAAATGATTCGTAAAAATTAATAATACTAGATCACCCGCGACATCGACGGCCCGTGACTGAATTAAAGCACCTATGCCTTATCTTTAGCATGATTTTTTTATATTCGTATTGTCATCTGATAAAGCCATGCTGATTGTAAGGTGATCTTTTTTCTCTGCTTCCAAAATCTTTCTCTTTGAACCCGGCCGTCCTGGTTTTCTTACTACAATAAACTTAATATAATCTAAATTTAATTATTAACTAATTAACCAAAATTAATATTGGTATTGTGGTGGAAGAAACCAGACTTGTTAAATAGTGTACTATAATGTTACATAGATATAAATAACAACTGGAAGAATTCCAGGTTCTCCTGATAGAGGAGGGATTTACAGAAGGTACAACTACAACCGGAAAATACACGTGGCATAATACTATTTGTATCGGTATCGGATTCGACCCGGAACTTGTTAATTATTGGTAATAATATTAATTATTTGGAAAACAAAACTGTGTAATTTTTAAATAACACCTTTGTCCTATATTAGTTATATATAAATTTGAATTCTTTGATTCGTCGTCTTTACGTCATACCGGCTAACAAATTGGACATCGTTATTTTATTAGTAGAGATATCTATAAAAATAATAATAAATAAATACATTGGTGTCTCTCTTTTTTCGAATGATCATGATTTGTTACAGGAAATTTTGTCTAGTATAAAAATAAGGAGATGTGATATGGTAACCAATGAGACAATTATGCATCGAAAACAAAGATATGAACATTATTACAGGTTGCCGTACTTCCTTCATCAATGAGTGAAACTCCCATAAAAAATGAGTGAAACCTGGCCCCTTCAAAAATGTGTGAAACTCATACAGTAAAGTTTATTTTAAAAAGTTTCGTGAAGACAAAGTTTAAAGCGATTCAAATCAGTTAGAGGGGCTTCACCTCCCAACTAAAAGAATTCCTTCCCCCTCCTGTCCCAATAAATCGGAAGCAACAACCAAAGTTATAAAGTATAAAAATGACGTGTTAGTTTGTTTTTTAAATTATACATTTGATATCCGATTCCATACATATTTGAAAATCTTTTACAGATATGTACGTGTATTTCTCTAATCAAAGCATACAATCAATTCTTTTTTTTAAATTTTTGTTTCGTGACATGCTATAGTTATCCTGTTTAAAGGTTATATAGTACCACAAACTACACATATTAATAAACGAAAAGGGGAGATAATTTTTCAGACTTGAATATCGAACAGCATTACAACGCTATTTTAAAAGTACGTCGATAACTTAGTCAGGTGTAACGCTACACATAAAATACAGATTGACTATTCATGACTGCTTGGATGAAACAAGAGGTAAGTCTTATTAAAATAAAAGCAATTTACTATGCTTATTTCGATTTCGTAAATTTTTCTTCAAGCTTTCAATTCATCAATTCAAAGAAAAAGTATAAAAGAACCGATAATCTATTCTCAAGAAACCTGTTCGTGAAACATTTTTGTTATCCGATATTTGCATTTAACACCAGGATTTCAAATACTCTGAATGATATAAATTTGGTGCGTCCGAAGCGCTTTTCTGAAATTACCTTCATCAGGACCCCCCTACCCTTAACCTTTGTAAGCTATACAGGATAAGTAAATATCTAAAAACGAAAAACTATATGACCTTTAGTGAATAGCCAAATTAATTTAAAGACAGCATTGCCACTTAACCTAACAGTAAATTGGATTGGGTTTACAGAATAGAGAATAATGGGGTGCTAAAATATAAAGAATACCTGCAAAAATTAAAGAATTAGTAAAATTATACTGATTAAAGGAAAGAACAATGTCAAGAATACAGTTATCAAGTAATTACAGAATAGCCATTATTTTTAAAGACAAAGACTAATGAATGAAAAAAAACAAAGAATACAGAAATGAAGGACCCCATCCATACCCCTAACAGCCTAACCCTAACCCAATGACATGTATCAACTATTTTACAAAACAACATATCCCACCAAATAACCATACATGTTCAATATAACCATTTCACATCAATATGTAATCGATTAGCCGTGTATAGATATCGCATGTGCAGTATTTGTGACATAATTTCATTCTAAGTATTTTTATTTTTATTTAAAATCAACAAACAGCTAAATAAATATAGAAGTGACGTACACGCAGTAGGTCGATATGACAACCAGTTATTGAAACATGATTTCGGGGAAGACGATTCAATGAATATCAATTACTTTAGTTCATTTATTTATATGCTTAGTACAATACAGTTGGACAGTACTTCAGCATCGAGGATTTTGAATTTTCATAAAACATGACCACATTGAAATATTTTCAATCAAAACACGTTCACACATTCGATAGTTGAAATTTAATTCTGTATAATATTTATTTTGAAATGGGTTTAAAAGAAATGCGGATTATCGTTCATATAAACAATTATATTCTAACAATTTAAAACCCAATACAAAGGTATTTATGAAAATATTTGAAAATATTATAAATCCAACTAGTAGCATACTCTTTATGCTTCTTTATTAAACAGTCTATGGAAATGAGGACAAGTTCACATGAGGTCATTTGTTGTGTTTGTCGACAATTTCGAGGCCATGTCTCCTAGTTCATAATCCAGTGACTTTGAATTATTTAGCAATTTTCAATGTGAAGTTTCAGCTGAAGTTGGTTTATAACAATGTAATTTTAACACACTATTTAGTATGTAAATATTAGAAATGTTAAAAATATTTACAATGCAATAAAAATAAACGCAATATTTCGCGAGACAAACTAACTTCATCTAGCGTGTATCTAGGTGAAATCGGATGCAGGTAAGAAACTTTTGCAGCTCATTGTACATGAATTTTGCTGCCTTGTAAATAATTCAAAGTTTGGATGAAGTTCAAGATTATCTATTTAATTACGAAATTTGTGGTTGAAGTTTGCAACGTCCATTGGCAAATATTACAGAGATATAAAGGACGATGCTGTATAATTAATTTTTCTTTATCTTTCCTGTATCTTTTCTCGTCTTTTCATTAAGCCTATCAGGTTCTAAAGTATGGAGATGGTGGATCCTAAAGTTTTCTCTTCTCCTTCTGTCCTTGGTGTCCCACTCAGTGTTCACTTCTATGATTTGGAAAGTAACATTAATATCAAAAGGATGTTTCTTTGAGCGAAGATGTCTTGTGAGGGGACAGTTTTTGTTGGTTTTGTACCATGATCGATGGTTATTTAGCCGAATATTAAATTCGTCCATTGTTTTTCCACGTACTGAATGCTACAGGTGTTACATGTTAATACATAAATTGAGTTCTTCGTATTACAGTTGGAATTTGTGTAGATAGTATAACTTTGTTTTGTAAAGGAGCTGATGAAAGAACTGCTAGTATTGGCAGCTTTACAACAGTAGCAATTCCTTCTTCCACATTGTTTGTAGCAATCGGGAGGTGGAGTAGGTTCTTTTGTTAATACAGCTGTCACTAGTTTGTCACGGATGTTTTAGGTCTTCTGAAGGCCATGACTGGTGGTGAGGGAAATATTTTTTTTCAAAGTGGAGTCATTCTCTATAGCTCGATGAAGCTATTTTGTCTAGCGAAAAATTGCATTTATTTTTTGTCGCATTGTAAATATTTTAGCATTCTAATATTTACATACTAAATAGTGTGTTAAAATTACATTGTTAGGCAATTTATAATTTCATTTGTGTAATTGTATTAATCTTTGTACTGATTAATCCACACTTAAATAGATTTGTATGTTATGTGTTGCTATCTATAGGCACTTATATATATATATATATTTAGAAACTACTTATGATAGAAACGAAATTATGTTTTCTATAAAGTTGCATTACTATCAGTATATACATGTATTAGTTTGTCAACCATTAATAGGCCTTGTCTCCTAGTTCATAGTCAAGCGACTTTGAATTAATTAGCACTGTTGCTGTCCATCAGATTGTCTTTTGTTATTTTTTTTCTGTCGACAGGCGAGACATATCTTTGTGTCAACTGTTTATTTATATTCATCATCAGAAAATGAAATTTATTTTACCATTGACGACTTTAGTTGGCTGAAGCGTGTCATATTTTAAGAACTTTTTTTTTTTTGTGTGTGTGTGTAATTGACCACCATCTCCTTTTCTACAAAACGTTAAAAATAAAACCTACTATATTTATAGCTATACACAAGTAGTTCTTCTATAGTCATTCACAGAGGAAAACCTTTAATGTTAAAAGTAGAGCGCTTTCTTTTATAACTTAAGAAAAACATTTTTATATACAATATATAACCACATATTAAGACCTGTTTTCCCAAAGATGCAAAATAACTTAACGTCCAAGATAATAAGGCCACCAGAAGCCTAACTTGTCAAAGATAAGTATGTTTGTTTCTAATATATTAAATGCACTTTCGAATGCGCGAAGCTAGAAGGGACCAAGTGTCTTCTCTGGAAATACATTGAATGTGTGCACATTGATATACGTCATAGTACCCAACTAGGTGGTGAAAATTTCAACGTACGTACCTCGAGTGTAGTGGGATCGATTTCCTAGCTTGGTCTGTAAATTTGTCAACTGTCTTCTATTCCCGATCGTAGCAAGTCTAGATTCGATTACCTGGTGATACATGTATAATATCTTGCGGACACATCCGGTCTCGCTCAGTTTGGAGATAATAAAATACCATAAGGTTTTTTTTCTCATGGTATGTATCTTCAAAAATGTTTTTAATTTAAAGAGATAGTCAATTCATTTACGCTAAACACGCATCACCAGTAATAACAGCTAACACTGTCCAACTCCAAGTCAAAATCATATATTCGGATGTGTTAATCCTCCCAACTGTCGCACCTTTATCAGTTCGAATGTAAATGATTTAGCTTATCTAATCCAATAAAGGCAAGACTTTCTTTGAATAATAACTTTCAGTGTTTCCACTGATTTCTAACACAAAAACATGTTTCTCAAATTTTGTGATTTGTTTTATAAAAGCTCGGTATTTACCGCAATTCGGACATCGATGATCAATTTAGAATAGCATAACACTTTTAAATTTAATTTTGATCACGTCCTAGTACAGAGAGTTTCTTTTTAAAAATATGTGATTTTTTTTTTTTTGGAAAACTATTTTTAATAAAAAAATATGACTCCAGGAATTTACCTGGAATTCCATATTTTACGTAATCAAAAATCGTTGTTGGAATCCTAGCACATAAGAAAACTAATGTTTTATAACTTTCCCCCCGATTTTCACATGCCTCAAATTTAAAATTCCCAGCGTCAATTATCATTTTGACTAAAATTCTAGCTCAAAAGTAATTTCTCAAAATTTGTGAATTTGTTTACCAAAAGAATGTCTTTTACAAAAGTGTATTCCACCCTTTTTTTTAAGATAATCGACAAGGATCTTCTTCTAAAGATATAAATACTGTCCATAAACATTATTTATATCAGATGAATCATTCTTGATTATAATAACGACATAAAAATGTTGACAGACAGACAGACATACAGTAATTGGTTTGAGACACCACGGACTAGTCGGCATGGTCTTATCTAAAAAAAAAACCAAATCAAATTGCATTAAAACCAACAAAGCCTAACATAGATTATTCCTTAACAAAATGTGAACCGAAAAAGGGATGGAAAACTAGTCTTTTCTGTACCAATTACATAATTCAAATGTTTGTTATTAAGTACAAAATGATTCGATCACTTTCAATAATTTGGACAATGACAAATAAGCGACCTCGGATCTTTCACTATCCTTTTCATGATCTCATAAAAGCAGTTTATAACTAGATCTGCAGACGACACCGAGGTATTTAATAAGAACAAAAAATATATAGAAAGTTCGTTCAAGATTTTATCCTTATATTAAAAAGCTTCGGGCTCTAGAAAAAGATATGACATAATAAAAGGCTTGCTTTTAGGGTCTTCAGATAGGAACAGATTTAAATTTGATAACATCAAATGGATCAATGTAATGCTAAATTAGGTGTGTGTCATGGTAATGAAATAGGTCACGATGATATACGGAGATAAAATTATTGATAACATAAACCTTGTATATACATATAGGAAAGTAGGAAGGTCAGATTTACTTGTAGTTAAAAATATGATGCTTTCTCTGTTCTTACGATATTGAAATAAGAGGAAATCCGGATAGATATACTAAAAACTAAATAATATAATTTGGAATTCTATATGGGACTGAAAAGTTAACCAGGTACTTAATAGAAATGCCTGCTGCCAATTAACAAATCGGAAAACTATAAATACTTGGTCCGGTTTCATACAAAATATTGATATACCATTCAATAAAAGAGATTTAAATACGAGAATATTTGGGAACTCTTCTATTTTATTCAAAAGCAATCCAGTGTTATATTCTTCCCTTTTAAAAAGCGATATCAAAACTATCAAGGACATTTGGAATTCAGAAACTACTGATTTTGTTAGCTGCAATGAAATGTATAGGAAGCTTATTGATCGGAGAAATTGTATTTCCGAATTTTTTAGAATTAAACTAAAGATTTCGTGCAAATTTTGAAATCTTGCGAAACCATAATGAAATGAAATTACAAATATCAAATGTATTCGAACGTTAGTAAATAAAGACGTATCTCCAAAATGTCAAATTAAATGAGAG
The DNA here is from genome assembly GCA_017311375.1 of Mytilus coruscus. Taxonomy (NCBI): domain Eukaryota; kingdom Metazoa; phylum Mollusca; class Bivalvia; order Mytilida; family Mytilidae; genus Mytilus; species Mytilus coruscus. The sequence continues at coordinate 98,111,293 of CM029597.1, read as the reverse complement.
GTAATATTTGGAAACAACTTTTGTTTGGAAATTTGTGGTCGGAATTAAAAAAAATGCATTGAAAATAAAGTAACAAAAATCAATGGAGATCCATGCACACAATTTTATATACTGAAGATATATTAAAAAAATGAAACTATCAAATTGGAAACTGCCATATTTGTCAAAATGACAACAACGTAGAAACCCTGCAACACTTGTTTTTTAGTCGTTGAACATCAAAGTTAATTTTAAACAAGCTTCAAAAAATACTTATCCAATCAAACGTAGGAATAAATAATCCTTTTGTTGAAAAGGACATGATGTTAGGAATAAACAGAGGAATATTCAAATATAACATTTTTCAGTACTTAAAACCTTCCATCCTTATAGGTGGATTTTACATAGATAAATAAAATCGTATGATATAAGCATAATGAGGATGTTAAATTTGATGTATGCCCCTTTTGTGCTTCTTCGTAACATTTGTTTGTTTTTATAGTGATTAAGATGATAACACAATGTTGACTGCTGTAATCCTATTTTTGACATTTTTACCAATTGTGTCTGTTTGTTTTGTTCACGCATCGTTGTCAATATAATGGAATTTGATACGACTGTCATACAAGTGAGAGGTTTGGCTAGCCATAAAACCAGGTTCAATCCACCATTTTCTACATAAGAAAATGCCTGTACCAAGTCAGGAATATGACAGTTGTTATCCATTCGTTTGATGTGTTTGAACTTTTGATTTTGCCATTTGATTGAGGACTTTCCTTTTTGAATTTTCCTCGGAGTTCAGTATTTTGTGATTTTACTTTTTCTAGACACAATTATTACATATTCTAAATAGACTCTATGGTAAATTATGATAAAATACTACACGACGCCTATAGCACCACAAGATATTAATCAGTTTATAATATCTGAAAATATAAGCTAAAACTAATCTAAAAGATGACATTATCGATATGGCATAAATTTAATTAATGATAATGAAGATTTAGACAAAAAATAATTTTAACTTTAAACGAAGTTATTTTATTTTAAAGTTTATTGTATAAGACTATATACTTTATCAATAAAATTGAAAATGGATGCTTCTAACATCATGTGGATATATTTTGAAACTAATTGTAAATCCTAGGTAAAATGGGGACTACATTTTTAGCCTTCTATTACCCTAAATAGATGGTTCATTTTGTAAACAGGAACCCTTAGCTTGTTACATGGACGACTAAGGTAATTGTAAAAGGAAATATTTAGGGGTAAAACGTTTTTATGTGTTGAAAAAATAAAATAAAAATGTTTAAGGTTTTGCCTTTTAAAGTTTTGTAAAACGATGCAATTTTATACTCTGATTTTCTAAGATACTGATCGTAAAAGTGAACAATTTTGACAAACAGTTTTATTTTTCAAAATTTGTCCTTATAATTCAAAACTAAATCATCTTTTGACCTTGCATGTGTCTTCTCGAGAAGATTTCCTTCGTGATCCCATACAAGAAGTTTCACGATTCTATCGCAACACTTGACCACCATTACTTATTCTTTCACGATCATTTTTCCCGATATACAGAAAGACAGCTAGCTGTGAATAAGTTTACACGGGTCGTATTTTAATTTATGGACTCCTTAAAACCGGCTAGAGAGCTCCTATTTCTACGTTATCTGTATGTTTACACGGATCATATGTTAATTTATGGACTCCTTAAAGCCGGCTAGAGAGCTCCTATTTCTACGTTATCTGTATGTTTACACGGATCATATGTTAATTTATGGACTCCTTAAAGCCGGCTAGAGAGCTCCTACTAGAGATGATCAGGATATTGACGAACGAACGTATCTCGACGAACGAACGTAATAGGAGCGGTAATTGTATGTTATCATTTGGCTAGCATGTATTCATGATAATAGACAGAAACGCATAAAATATACCGATGTTAAAAGGTTTTCATAATACATATGAAAGACGTTTTAAAGTCATGTTACATATCTACGATACAATGAGATTATTATTGTTGAAAGCATGATGAAATGTACAACACACATAGGATTATTCGAGTGCACCGACGACTTTCGCAATCCTCAAACAAATATTTATGCAGGATTTGGAAGATTTGAAACAATTCATAAAATTATTTGAACACTAAATTACTGTTGTCGGATCGTATGTTTGTTCAATGATTTTATTTTATTATTTTGGTATTCAAGTTTGAACCCTATCCCACCCCGCTAAAGGTGACTGGGGAATAGAAATATAGTCTACAGGTCTTCTTCCAATCCGCAGTAAAACCTTTTCCAAAGTGGGGCGTCCGTTTGGCAATGCAGGATGTACAAGTACGCAGCTACGTCTGGACAGAATGGGGACGTTAAATCCGATGCCACGTGTAGAGAAATTGTCAAACCCTTGCAACAATTCTGTGAGGGGTCCGTATACGTAGGTGGCCTTTTGCAAGGATACATTTCTGTCCCTATCCAATATACCCTCGTTTTGCAATGGCAATCTAAACTTACCCAACCTACGGGCTCTATTACATTGTATTTATTGTTAATTTGTTCTCGTCCTAAACATGCATGAACTATTTGCCACTGTACGTTTAGCAACCAACAATAGATCAATCAATCAATCAAGTTTCAAACAAACAAATCTATCAGTTTACAAAAAACAAACAAAAAAAAAAAACATATAGTATTTTTAACCAGTTAAAAATAATGATTTCGGGTTTTTTTATTTATCATATTTGTCAACCTCTGAGGATGGCAAAACTTATTAGTTGTAAAAAAAACACTAGTCATAAGAGTAAATAATTTTTAAAGGGGATTTAAATTGACACAAGGGTCCATTAATAACGCACACGAAGACAACTTTAAAGCTTTACAACTATATAAATTTTGATCCTATCCAGTATGCACATACTCATGGCATCATATGACATGTTGGTTTTTTTTTTTTTTGCGATTGTTGAAATACGTTTCAATTATTTAAGTATTTCAAGTTTCATTGACTTCACAAAATACACAGAAGGCAAATGATATGATCGATAATAAATATTATTTAGATGATGGTACGTCAACCTTTTTTTATTTCAGAATGCTGATATATTGCCTTTCCGTTTTGCTAAGCTCACGTGGGAAAATAGAGTATTTCAGTTCTCCCAATAATAATAAACCTATAGGTATTTTCTATTAACTTTTAGAATGTAGAAACGATTTCGGCTAGTTATATACTTATTGGTATAGTGTGGAAAAAAGTTATCATGAAATCACTGGCAAATAAGTTATTTTGTACCTATCAAAAACTTAAGCTTTGTCCCAAAATTTCAACATGAGTAGAGAACAAGCCATAGTAGTTGGAAACATGTCACAAAAATTAGTTGCCGTAAGTATGTTTAAATCAAAATTTCAAAATGATATTCTCCTTATATTATCAGATTTTACCATAATGTGATACTCAGCAAGGTGAAACGTACTTTAGATCGATCTGTACGAATGAGTAGGATGATCTGGTCCAACTTTCCTAGAGTTATATCCATTTTTCTCAGAAAGTTGGACCCTAAACAGTATGCAACTCATCTGACGTGGTCTGTTTGGATAAATTGAGCGTTTATACATGAGTCTGTTGTTGTTTTCGGTCAGTAAACTCGTTGATTTCCGTATAAATTTGCAATCAGAAAATGTAATGAGCATCAAGAGTTGCAACTCCAATTTGATTATCAATATATCAATATACTTAACTTCAATGTCTTTTGAAGTATCAACTTTTTATCATAAAATATTCGTAAAAAAACTCTTTTGGCTACACATTTTTTTTTTTTAAATTTGGACAGAGGTTCTCTGCATCCAGCCTAATTCGACTGGTCTGGTGGCATAAGCCAACTAAAATTAGTGGAAAAAAACACATTTGAAATTGATCATCAATCATATCAATATAAAAAGCTTCAATATCTATGCTATCACCCTTGTGTTAACTCCGTAACTAATCTATATCCTTTTGGAACCTCATTGTCATGTATATCGAATGTACATTTTCTATTGTAGACAACTTTACATTATTTATCATCAATTCAACGTGAGGAGTTAGCTACAGAGACAGAAAATATCTCATGTAAACTTAATGCAGACGATGCGAATTACTTAACTTCAACATTCTGTTTTTATGTTAGATTAACGTTTTAATGTACTTTGTTTAAACAGCAGCTCCCGTTTCGTACGATTCGTCAAGTTAAGCATTCGTACGTTCGTTCGTCAATATCCCGGTCATCTTTATTTCTACGTTATCTGTATGTTTACACGGATCGTATTTCAATTTATAGACTCCTTAAAGCCGGCTAGAGAGCTCCTGTTTTTTCACGTTATCTGTATGTTTACACGGATCGTATTTTAGTTTATTGACTCAATAAAGCCGACAAGAGCTCCTGTTTCTACGTTGTCTGTATGTTTACACGGATCATTTGTTAATTTATGGACTCCTTAAAACAGGCTAGAGAGCTCCTGTTTCTTTGTAATTTGTATGTTTACACGGATCGTATTTTAGTTTATGGACCCATTAAAGCCGGCTAGAGAGCTCCAGTTTCTTTGTAATTTGTATGTTTACACGGATCGTATTGTAGTTTATGGACTTATTAAATCCGGCTAGAGGGCTTCTATTTCTACGTTATCTGTATGTTTACACGGATCGTATTTTAATTTATATTAAATAGAAATAAGAAGATGTGGTATGAGTGCCAATAAGACAACTCTCCATGCAAGTCGCAATGTGTTAAAAGTAATCAATTATAGGTCAAAGTACGGCCTTCAACACGGAGCCTTGGCTCACACCCAACAGCAAGCTTTAAAGGGCCCCAAAATGACAAGCGTAAAACAATTTAAACAGGAAAACCAACGGTCTAATCTATATAAAAAACGAGAAACGAGAAACACTTAAGAACCAAATCAACAAACGACAACCACCTAAACAGGTTCCTGACTTCGGAAAGGTGCAAACATATGCAGCGGCTTTAAACGTTTTAATAGGCGCAAACCGAAATACGTGTAGTGGTATAACATTACAAAACAGAAAGATACCCTATAAAATATCAGTTGAAATGGCATAACTCAATCAAGAAGAAATATTAAAAAAAAAAAGGTAAACATACACTGGACGAATAAATTTGATCTATGACACAATGTCAAAAAGACAACTATCACCTTGGACAAAATGGCGTTAAATAAAATAACGTACACAGGTAAATTTAAATATAATAATTTTGTTGTAAGGAGTACGGAGATATTTTCATGCCCCACCTAGGGCATTATGTTTCGGTCTGTGCGTCCATTCGTTCGTCTGTTCGTCCGTCCGTCTGTCCCGCTTCAGGTTAAAGTTTTCAGGTTAAAGTTTTTGGTCAAGGTAGTTTTGATGAAGTTGAAGTCAAATCAACTTGAAACTTAGTACACATGTTCCTCTGATATGATCTTTCTAATTTTAATGCCAAATAAGAGTTTTGACATCAATTTCACGGTCAACTGAACATAGAAAATGATAGTGCGAATGGGGCATCCGTGTACTATATGGACACTTTCTTGTTTACAAAATAAATAAATTTGTTTTTCATAGTACGTGAACAGCAGTGAAAATTTATCGTCATACTAAATACTTATCAAAGGTGGTACATATTAAAATTAGTGAGACGAGATATAACACAAAATAAGTAAACATTGAATAACAAAAATGCATTACAAATTGTGTAACAGGTCAATTATACACGAAAGTACGATTTGGGGGTACTCGCAGTTACTGAAAGCTAGTTAAAAGCCAAAAGCAATTAATAACAAAAAATCATGCATCCGAGACTAAAATTAACTAAAACACATTCCAGGGATTTAGTGTTTTAACGCCTTGGACAGTCAAAGAAGACATGACTTGTGCAATGCCAAAATAAAAGTATCGACAGGCAGTAGGATAGTTTGGATTTAACCTTATAATAAATATGTGTAATGTTATATATAGATAAAGCCATCTCTATATAGAAAATGAACGTGGATGTGTATTTATGCATCCAAAACACCATTCGAAAAGAATACAAATTTAGTTATGTTTTAATTTGTTGATGACAAAATCGATATTTGTGCCAATGTAAACAATATTCAAAGATCTTATTACAATGTACAACATTAATAAGATAACCTTTACTAATAAGTTTGTTTAAAGGTTCGATGAGATTACACGTATCACATAGTGATTTCCGCGCTTTTAGTACAATATTACCGTAAAATTTGGGATGTGAAATAGCGTTTTTAATAAGTTTTCTTCAGGTACAGCCAAATTTATTAATCAAATCTTTGTATCTATGAAAGAATTTAGTATAAGTTTTAAGTAATTTATGGTAACGAAATCCCTGACTTAATAATTTACCAGTGATGCATTGATTACGTTCGTTAAAATCTATGACATCACTACACACACGGGCATAAAGAACGAGTTAGGATATATAAACACCGTATGATGGAGCCAAAGGAGCATTGCCGTCTGAAAAAGGAAAAATTAACAATAGGGAATGAAAAATCGTCTCTTTTGTCGTAAATTTTAGTATGGAGTTTCCCTTTAGAAATTGAAATGTCTTAATCTAGAAAAGGACAACTACTGCTGTTTATGTTATTTAAACTAAGTTCCTTTTGGTGAATTTCGGTAGTATATTTAGAAAACTCTGGATTATTTAACGAAAAATTATCATCAAGATAACGGTAGGTATTGTTGAATGTGTCAGTCAAATGTAACAATGACGTGTCTTTATTGAGTTTGGTTATAAACTGAGTTTCATAGCAATACAGGCATAAATCTGCTATTAAAGGGGCGCAATTAGTGACCATAGGAATATCTACTACCTGTCGATACACTTTATCGCCGAAACGTACATATATGTTGTCCAGGAGAAAATTTAAAGATTCAATCATATCTTCTCATTTCCAGTAAGTGTATCTAGCATACTTTCCTTTTTCGTTACAGAAAAAGGCTTTAAACGAGTTACAGTAAATAAATTTGCAACGAGATTTTTCAAAAGACCATTTAATTAAATATGAAAACTTTTTCTTCATAAGATTGTGTGGAAGTGTAGTGTAGAGAGTAGGAAAATCATAACTGTCAACAGAATTAAAAGGACCACCAAAAGCACGAATTTTATCTAAAACCTCTAAAGAATTTTTAACACTCTAAAATTAATTAATACCATTACATGTATTTTCATAAGCTTTTTTAAAAGGGCAAAAGTTAATAACAAGTTCTTTGATAGTAGTAAGGGATGTAGTTAGAAGCACTGGCAGATTAGTAGTAGAACACTTACTAGATGCGGAGATGAAACGAAATTTAATGGTTTTTTATTTAATTTAGGTAACCAGTACATAGTCGGGACTTTCAAATGTTCGGAAGAGGCTTTAAGCTGGGTAGTGGCAGTGATATGCTTGTTTACAATTTGACTCTCTGTTGAGCGTACGGACCTGAATGTCGACGAATTGATAATTTCGTTATGGAGAACTTCCATGTAGTATATGCGTCACTGCATATAAAGCCGGATAGAGAGCTCCTATTTCTACGTTATCTGCATGTTTACATGGATCGTAACTTAATTTATGGACTCCTTAAAGCCGGCTAGAGAGCTCCCGTTTCTACGTTATCTATATGTTTATATGAAAATTATATTTTAAATAAAGATTACTTACTTACTTACTTACTTATATACTTACACTTAAAGTTGATTGATTATAGTTTATTTATCGCCCGGTTTCAAATATTTCATGCATATTCATGACGAGAACAAATAACAATCAATGGAATATGTAGGTTGTACAAGGCAGACCGACTAGGGTGAAGGGCTAGAAATAAGGACTGTCACTGGTAAATGAGTCGTGATGGATAGGGGCTTACGGAACCCTCAAATAGTTGTAGCAACAGTTCTTTAAAGTGTATAGAGATAGAGTTACAGTCACCCTTCACAAAGCATCAGATTTAACGTTCCTTTTCCAACAAGACGTGGCTGCATATTTGTATATCCCGCACAGCATAACGGACGCCCCACTTTATCAAGGGTTTTACTGCCTGACAGCTTCAGGCTGGGTTGACCATATTGTTATACCCCAGTGAAAATTAGGGTTTGATACTTGGAAGCGAAGTCGAAAACTTTAATGTAAACATAGTTATTGTTTCTGTGTTCAAAATTACCACTTCACAGCTAGGTAAAGTAATAATATAATTTTATTTCATTTAAATAAAAATGAAAAAACCTAACAAGTTCGTGGAAAAATATTTTGTCGTTTTTTCATATTTTATCTGATTTGATTCATAACACATAATATAAAATAATGTTTCTATCCTCAAATAAACAAAATTTTGTTGAATCATCTGAAAATAACAATAGAATATAAAAGCAGACGGAATGATAGTTAAATGTTGAAATTCAAGAAAATTAATGATTTACTCCTTGTATACTAAGGAGTTATGGCATTATTACTAATGAGACAAATCCCCCCCTCCCCGGGACCAAAGAACAAACATTTGAATAACAACTATTGGTCACGCATGTAACGGCCTTCAACTATGAACAATACCTATAAAGTACGCCATATAAGGACCCGGGTAACACAATGTGTAACAATTCAAAAGATTTTATGTGAATAAAATAATACACCATGCGCATACAAATGTGCATACACATGTTTTAGGGTTACACATGTTTGAAAACGCCCAAAACTTACCGATTTTATCTGACCGACCGAGAACCAGTCTATAACGAGTCAAATGAATTTATTAAAATTTACAAAGCAGGCATACATTTTCTATGTATACGCCCGTAATAATGTAATGATTATAAAACTAATATACTATCAGCTGATATGTTGTTTTCTCTAAATCAAAATTGCCGGTTGCTTAATTTCTCATCTAAGATATCGATTTTGATGTCTTTTTTAAATCTTATTATTATAAATTTTCTTCTTTTTATTAGGGAAAGACCAACTGATTTTCTGGGGGAAGGAGGATTTTGGAAATAAATATCTTGACCTTGTAAGAACTAGAATTTGTTTGGCCAACGACAGTTTTAAAATGAATATTATACATTTAAAATGCAGGAAATCATTTCAAATTTTCCCGCGAAATAACTCAGCCAGCCTAGCAATGTGAACTCAATGACTATTCGTCTTTAAAAAATAGCCTCATATATAAAATCAAATGGTCTTCCCCTTACATCTTTATCAAAATTATTAGAAAGAAGAGAATCTATTTCAGTGCGATTTTAATACTCCACGCCCCTCCCGATAGATAAATACGCACATGAAAACTGAATGGTCTAGAAAAGACTTTACTACGGATACGTACATGTGAAAGAGTTGTCTTGTTACAACTGGAGATTTAAAAATTTTCAGCTGGAGTTTGGGCCTCAAAACTGGAGATTTTTTATCGTCATTTTCATCGACATTTTTCTTTGTTCCTCTTAAGGATTTGTATAGTCTTTGTTCAAGTTAATTGTCATGATAGTTAAACTACATATTCCCCGTTTTTATAAGATTACAGCATTATCATTAATGAACTAGTATTCATAACTTACATTCGGCTCGCTTCGGAAGATTTTACGATGAAAGGTAACGGAATTTGTCGAGGTTTGCCGATTGACACAATCACGTTTTCTTATCGCCCTTCACTTGTCCCGTTCAGGAAACACTTTTTAAACATGCTTCAAAATTATAAATGACGGAAATCGAATTCAGACTTCTGCAAACTGTCTATATTGGAAAACTTGAACTGCAGACAACAAAAGTAAAACTACAAGTAAAACAGCACTATAAAAGACCAAATTAAATCAAAAAGTCTAAAATAATCACGTGACTCCGCGTTTTAAACCTGAATTGACACCTACTAACGCCAACTGTTGGTGTTGAGCACATCTATTCTACTAAAAAAAACGAGGTCCAATTTGTTAGCCGGCATTACGTAAAAACGACGAATCAAAGAATTCAACGTATATAACTAATATACAACAATGGTAAAGATTTAAAATTACACCAGTCCAGGCCCTTTTTTCACATAATTAATTACCGGATCACTTGAGACTCGGTCTAGTTAGTCATATGTTTTACCTCACGATGGGGTAAGACTGTTAATGGATTCTCATTGGTAAATATTAGCCTATTCCGTATGAAGTAAAGGCTTTCTTAACGTCTGATTGGGTAATGTGGGTACATCTATTATATGTGAGCGTATCCGTAAATGAGGCCGGAAAGAAATCATGATAGTAGGTCATAAAATGACAGTGAAGTGTTCATTCAAGATAATAGTGAAGTATGGAATCAATATTTTAATGCCGCAAGGTCAAACAAAAAGTGATTTAAATTAATTGAGTTGTGTTCTGTCTTTACTATTCAATTGTGTTTGCATCAGATATAAATATTATTTAAACTTTCATATTCGTAATTATTATATTTCTGTATTTACAATTTATAATTGCAGATAACTGTTGGCTCCTCATATGGATTTCATGTTCTGTGAACGATGCCTTCAGTATCTGGAACTATCTTAACCACAAAATAATCCATTTAAGAAACAGCAGCACAAGAGGCAGATGTAATAGGATTGCCTCTAAACTATGTGATCATTAACAGACTATGTGTTCCCCGGGATCTGATCATCAACAGACACGTTCATAAATTTATTTCTTTTATCGGGTACCCTGTTACATTACAAAAGTTAATTACATGGAGAAACCTACAAGGACATTTCTGGTTTATTCGGACAGGTGATGTTAACAGCATTCAATTTGACTAGACATATAAATAGTCTAGTCAACTCACAGAAATTTTGGTTCAGAAAGAGGACACAAATTTTATTCGTTTTAAAATTTGATTTCAAATTTTAAACACTAGAAATACACTTTTCGCAAAATGACTGAAATGGACAACAACAGATCTAAATCGTCTGTTGGATATTATTTGCTTGCTTTCATTACCCTAGTTTTAATGGCATCGTTATCTCTATATGCTATAAACAGTGGTCTATTCAACAGATTCAGGGAAACAAAATTGTTGAACGGAATATTGTGAAATCTTATATTGTAGGAAATACTGAAACAGGAAGAATAATTGAAGCAGACCATAAATATTCCATAAATGGGATGAATCAATCAATGCTAAAAGGGTCAAAGTTGAAATGCTTTGGACATGAATTTGAAATTCTTATTAATCAGCAAACACTCTGTGAGAAATCACATGATATAGACTTTCTCATTCTAATATCAAGTTCCCAAAAACAGTTTAATGAGAGACAAGCCATAAGAAAATCATGGGGATCCGAATGTAACCGAAACGACACGACAATAAAGTGCTTATTTGTGATCGGAAATCATCGGTTATTTTCGGATGGAACTCGTGATTCTACGAGGGATTCCGGTTTGCAAGAAGAAAGTACATTATATAAAGATATTGTGCAAATTGACTTTATCGACTCATATGGAAATTTAACATTCAAAACTGTGTTCAGTATATCATGGGCCGTGAGATATTGCTCGTCAGCTAAGTACGTTATGAAGACAGACACCGACATGTATGTAAATACTTATCAACTCCCTTTCTCACAAAAAAAGCGCCAACTAAGTTCATAGGTGGATATTGCTGGGGTCCTTCCACCCCACACAGAGATAGAAATTCTAAATGGTACGTGTCGTTTAAAGGATATAAAGAAAACAAATTTCCTCCAATGTGTTCAGGAACTGGATATATTATAAGTATGGACTTAGTCCTGACTATTTTACAGACGTCTGAGTATATTCCGTTCTTTCATCTAGAAGACGTGTACATTGCAATGTGCTTGAAAAAAATGCGTGTTACACCAAACTATTTACATGGTTTTAACAATATGAAACCAGGCTTCAATCCATGTTCATATAAGAATGATATCATTACATCACATGGTGTCAAACCAAAAGAACTGGAGACTTATTGGAATCAGATTAAATCGTGTAATGTTTCAGTTATACCAGAAAATGTATACAAACCACGCCCATTGCTAAGAGTTCATTGATAATCAGACTCTACTGAGCATGTGTAGAGTAGTTAATTGCATGGTCATGTTTACAACTTATTCAAAAATTGATTCAGACTATTTCGACATGAAATTACTATTTATTAGAGGAGGGAAACCTATGTATTTTAACCAACCATTACTATAACAATAAGAAACATTTTATTGGTGAAAAATCGAATGGTATGATTGTCATCAAGGTCAACCCCAAACATGCACCGAGTAAACATAGGGTTGAGCGCTCACAAACATGTTTAACCCCACCACATTCTTTATGTGACTGTTCAAAGTCAGGAGCCTGTAGTTCAGTGGTTGTCGTTGGTTCATGTCTGTCATATTTTGTTTTTCGTAAATTGTTTTGTTATAAATTAGGCCGTTAGTTTTCTCAATTGAATTGTTTCATATTTTTACATGTCGGAGCCTTTTATAGCCAACTATACGGTATGGGGTTTTCTCATTGTTGAATGCTGTGCGGCTGCTTATAATTGCTTACATCCATTTCATTTGATTTGGTGGATAGTTGTCTCGTTGGCAATCATACCACATCTCCTTATTTTTATATACGTACAGATCTCAATAAGACCACACATGCACCGAGTAAAAAATTAAATACACGCAACATACCTATCATGAACTTGTATAATATAACTTAACTTATCATTTTCATTTATCATTTTTATTTAATTTTTAAGTGCATAATTAAATCCTTTAACAATAATTTAAGCATTGTCATACTCATATCAAATATTTCCGTCATGTGTGTACATGGATACTTTTTCAGCCTAACTTTGGCAGGAAGTTCAGATTATTATTTTTCCTTCAAACAGAAATTTCTTTGTAAACTTTGTTATAAATAGTGCTATAGAATATGTTTCTATAATATATATAATATGCTATACCCTTTATTCCGTCAGAATAAAATCCACTAACAATATTTTCTTCCAGTGTAAAATAATATTGCAGAATATTTCTTCCATTAGGAACAAATATTATAAGGAAACTTTCTTTTCCATAAAATGAGTATCACAAACCCGACCTCTTTTTGTCGACATTAATGAATGTGACTAATCACTGAACGTTAGCTTATGATGAGCAGCATGGAGGATGCCACTGGTAGAGCAAGAACTGCTTTCCTTTCAGGGTACTTCAGGTCAATCCTACTTTGTTTATAATGAGCAGCATGGCGATTACCACAAGTAGAGCAAGAACTGCTTTCCTTTCAGGGTACTCAGGTCATTCCTATTTTGTTTATAATGAGCAGCATGGCCATTACCACAAGTAGAGCAAGAACTGCTTTCCTTTCAGGGTACTCAGGTCAATCCTATTTTGTTTATAATGAGCAGCATGGCGATTACCACAAGTAGAGCAAGAACTGCTTTCCCTTTCAGGGTACTTCAGGTCAATCCTACTTTGTTTATAATGAGCAGCATGGCGATTACCACAAGTAGAGCAAGAACTGCTTTCCTTTCAGGGTACTTCAGGTCAATCCTACTTTGTTTATAATGAGCAGCATGGCCATTACCACAAGTAGAGCAAGAACAGTCACTGCTTTCCCTTTCAGGGTACTCAGGTCAATCCTATTTTGTTTATAATGAGCAGCATGGCCATTACCACAAGTAGAGCAAGAACTGCTTTCCTTTCAGGTTACTCAGGTCAATCCTATTTTGTTTATAATAAGCAGCATGGCGATTACCACAAGTAGAGCAAAACTGCTTTCCTTTCAGGGTACTTCAGGTCAATCCTACTTTGTTTTACTGGGTTTCACCGTTTTAATCTTTAGTTTTCTGTCAAGTGTTTTGTGGACTTGTTTCTCGTATCGGTATGTTTCTTGGTGACCCTGGTTTTGTCTGTTTTTCTACGTTTAATTTGAATAAACACCATGGCATCTTCTTCTTTCTTTTTACAAGTAAATATAAACTGGTTGTTTGTGTCGAAGCTGTGTAGTCCATAATAATGTATTGCTTTTGCATTTAAGACAGCGACCAAATAGCACAATGAAACATTAGAAATGTGTTTACAATGATCGTATTGATTGATTGATTGATTGATCGGTTGGTGTTTATCATAAGGAAATATAACTATTTCTATATTTGTTTTACAATGTTTCCATTACATGTCCAGGAGATTATAATTTTTTTCTCTCTGTCTTCCTCTTGATACAGATTTATTTCACTTTAATTTATCTTTATCAGAAGAAAATTTGAAATATTTTTTTTAGGATTATGTAATAAAATGTAATTTATATATTGTTTCAAAGTATTTGGTCAGTTGGATTTCAGTGGATGTCAAGCATTTAATGTGACTTTATTGGTTCATTGTTGAAGACCTTGATGTAAAGTGTGAATTTATTGGTTCAGTGTTAAAGACTCTGCTGTAAATTGTGAGTTTATTAGATCATTTTTGAAGATCTTGCTGTAAAGTGTGAGATTATTGGTTCATTGTAGAAGAACTTGCAGTAAAGTGTGAGTTTATTAATTCATTGTTGAAGATCTTGGTGTACAGTTTGAGTTTATTAATTCATTGTTGAAGACCTTGGTATAAAGTATGAGTTTATTGGTTCATTATTGAAAACTTTGTTGTAAGTGTGAATTATTTATTCATTGTTGATGACCTTGCTGTAAAGTGTGAGTTTATAGGTTCGTTGTTAAAGATCTTTCTATAAAGTGTGAGTTTATTGGTTCATTGTTGAAGATTCTGATGTAAAGTGTGAATTTATTGGTTCACTTTTAATGACCTTGCTGTTAATTGTGATGTTTATTGGTTTATTATTAAAGACTTTTCTGTGTAGTATGAGTGTTTTGGTTCCTTGTTGAAGGCCTTGCTGTAAAGTTTGAGTTTATTGGTTCATTGATGAAACGTTGCTGTTAAGTGTGAGCTTGAAAATGATGAATTCGTGTTTAACGACCAGTGGCAAATATTACATAAATATAAGGACGAGAACACATTGATGGGATATGACTGATCACTGCTTCAAATTTGATCGATACGCTGAGTCAGATTTTCAATAATATCACATTCCATGAAGGTGTAACAAATTAATGGATGTCTTAAATACTGAAAAATGAAGGGGAAAAAATAGTTTTCAACAGTTTGCTTCAGACAATATTTTTCAATCATAACACAACTTTTGTCAGGGTCTAAGAAGGTTTAACAAAGTAATTTATGTCTATAAAACATTAACCCAAGACTGTGTCTAAATATTTACTGCAAAGAAAATAAGGTTCCTATAAGTAAAATATGAGAATATTAAGAAAAAATAATCAAAATTGTTCTCTAGATACTGTCTTTTGGTAATGAAAAAGCATCTGTCTAAGTTTCGTAAACTTCCATGAAGGTTTGACAACGTTATTAATGCTGTAGACTTTTAAATGCTGCTTTCTTGATTTAGTCTGGGTAACATGATATTCTGACAATTGAATTATATTTGCCAACTTCCTTCCAAATATGTATGGTAGTTTCTATTGTGTTGCAATGTTTGTAGCGTTGCATCGTCGGTAATTTCAAAAGTAATACCTTATCTAAATAAAGCAACCTGCAATTAGAAAATAAAAGTTGTTCTAAAAGCTTGCAACTGTCATTGAAATTGGCACTTGGGTATTTTTGGCATTGAGGTTTTGTCCATTCAGATAAGTCAATGTGTCATATAAATTGCAGTGGCGTAACAAGACAAGTAGAAAAATGACGACTGATTCAATATTTTAGGCTGTAATTTTTCGGGATGATGTATTATATAATATAGAAATAAGTAGTGGTTTGATTGCCAATGAGACAGCTCTCCACAAGAAACTACATGACATAGAAATTAACAACTATAGGTCACCGTACGGCCTTCAATAATGGCCAAAACCCATACCGCATAGTCAGCTACAAAAGGCCCCGAAATGACATATGTAAAACAATTCAAACGAGAAAACTCACGGCCTGATTTATGTACAAAATAGAGAACGAAAAATATATATGATATACAGCAACAAACGACACTGAATTACAGGCTCCTGACTTGGGACAGGTACGTACAGAATGTTGCGGGGTTAAATTAGTTTGAAGGCGCTAACCCTTCCCTCATCTGGAACAGCAGTGTAACAGTACAACATAAGAACAAACTATAAAAAAACAGTTGAAAAGGGCTAAACTCATCAGATCGAAATAAAGCAGAAAAACATCTTACCAAATCACCGACCGGACATGGCAGAGCATTTATACATCCCCACAAAAAAAAAGACACTGAGTGCAGATCTGAGTGTAATTAGTACTTACTGACAGCTAGTTCAATGCCAATAACAACTATAAAAAATAATGCATCTAAGACTAAAATATCAATCAGAACACATCCAACATACAATGGATTTAGCGTAAAGATGACATTAACAGTCAGACAAAACAAACATTGAAAAGAGGTAAATCATTGGTGAAAAAATGGAGTTTGATCATTAAATAATGCATTAATATATTTCAAACGGTTAGGCTACAAGTTTCATCTTAAAACTAGAACAACCCTCCTCCTAAATAAACGAGTATGTTGTACATACTATATTTAGCATGATTCCAATATACAAAGAAATCGTCTTTTTGTGGCATTAAACCCTATATGGAGTCTGACAACTTGGCCATGTTGACTTACTTGTAGATCTTATTTTGCGTTTTGAAGTTTCTCTCTATTCACTTTATCCACAAAATGCCAAAACAATGATAAAAACACCACGCATGAGATAGAACTCCATAAGCAGATACGGTTTCGGTTGATAATTTTAGTCATGCATCTTTGCTATTTACAATTTCTCTCTGTTTATTGTAGTACTACTAAGGAATGTCTACCCAGGAATCGATTCCTTTAGCTTTCTTTGATTTTATCGTCACTAATGAGTCTTTTGAAGAAGAAACGTGCGTCCGGCACAAAATTTAAAGCCTGGTATCTATGATGAGTTAAAAATAGATAAAACCATCAAACGGGCAATGACTCCTATAATCGATCAACTGACGATTCGTCCATGATGATTTATGTGAACATCATATTTTGTTGAACATTTTGCAGTCAAAAGATTCACCCGATCGATTTCAGCTTCGAAAAAATGCAAAAGGGGTATGCATTTAAAGGCAATAACTTCTATAAGTGGTCATTTGACGATGCCAAGTTAACTTTTTGTAGATCTTATCATGTTGTTTTGGCCATTTTCACTGTTTAAAATTTCTCTCCATCTGTTATGGTTAGCAAGACAATAACCCAAAACTGTGAAATCTAAAAAAAAAAAAGATTTCAAGGTCAATAATTCCGAAATGGGTTGGGTTTGTTTTCTTCTGAATTCCATAGTAGTTAGACCTTAACCTGCATATCCATTTTACCCTCAGTTTTGCCCTATCGGCTTTAGTTTTAGCGATGTAAGTCAAAATTGTATTTTACCCTATGTGAAGAATGCAACGATATATATCAAACGGTAAGCCTATCACCCACCCACCCACCCAAAAAAAAAAAGAAAAAAAGGAAAAAACGAAAGTCTTTTGTACATATCATATTTACCATGATTCAATTTTATATACTGAATTCAGACAAGCATTTTAAACAGATTTTACTTGTTTATTCATTGGTTGTTATTGGCTTTGCACAAGCTTTCAGTAACTGCATATTCTCCGAGATGGGTACTTTGTTTAGTTTTTGTTAGGTTTTTGTGCTTTTGATGAGTCAAGACCTCTTATAGAGTTTAAAATTGTTCTGATGTTACACCACGTTGTGGCACGGCTGGTAACTCCTAAATATTTGTAACCCTGATACATTCTGTATGTGCCTGTCCTAAATCAGGAGACTGTCTCCTTCAGTGGTTTTGTTTGTTTTTCTTTTATATTTGTTATTCGTTTATTGTTTTGTACATAAATCAGGCCGTTGGTTTTCTCGTTTGAATAGTTTTACATTTGGTCCTGTCGGGGTCTTTTATAGCTTTCTATACGGTATGGGTTTTACTCATTGTTCAAGACCACATGGTGACCTATAGTTAGCTGGATATACTCATTCAAATAAATAAATCAACCTTTGTTATAAATTAGGCCGTTCGTTTTCTCAATTGAATTGTTTCATATTTTTCATGTCGGGGCCATTAAAGCCGACTATACCGAATTGGTTTTCTCCTCGTTGAAGGCCGAACGGTTGCCTATAATTGCTTACATCAACTTCATTTGAACTTTGGTGGATGGTTGTCCTATTGGCAATCATATCTCCTTATTTCTATATATATGAAGGAAAATAAAACAGAACCACCATGGGTGCAAAAGCCGAGGTTTGATCTTTAAAGATTTGTAGTGGAAGAAATGGCTTTTGTGTAGGTTATTGTTCTTCAAATGTTCAGAAACCGATAATGCATCCCAATTTCAGGCTTTCAATTACAAATGTTACTTATAGATACTATAACCATAACCTTTGACTTGTTTACCCAAAATGCAAAAGGGTATAGTTCGTGCTAGGAGGTATTTTCAGGCTATGTTTCGTGAAAGTTGAACATTTGATTTGAATGATATCATTTGGAAAAAATTGCCATAGTTTCAGTCTGTCAATTGCTGGTGTGACTTAAACATTTTAAAAATGGCCGTTGCTTTTCTTGTTTGAATTGTTTCACAGTGCAATGTGTGGGACTTGAGTTTACTTTAGGAATAAGCTTTGCTTATTGTTGAAGCCTTATTGCGACAAATAGGTGTTGACATCCGCTTCCTTTGGTCTTTCTGGGATAGATAATTGTCTCATTGACAAGTATTTCACATCTCCTCATTTTACATTATTCACCTATAAATCAATAGGGTCGTTCTCTACTCCGAGGCAATTTATCCACCAAACTTAGTCAAAATATCAAAAGATCATATTTGGAACAAACATTCCCAAAATTTCGGTATATTTATAAATAGGCATTGTTAATTTGTCCTAATAATTTTAAACCAGTAGGATTTTTCCTATCCATATGGGCCATTATCAAACTAAATTTGGTGAAAAGTTGATTATGGATATATATATTTCGTTGAGGAAATATAAAAGCCTTCTGTCAGGGTGTTATTATATAATTATAACTTTGTGGCAATTCAGTCAAAAGTTGGATGCACTGTTTAATCATGTTGATTGCACATTTTATCATTATGCACTACAATGTTGAACCGCAAAGCCAGAATGATGAATAGAATTGAGAATGGAAATGGGGAATATGTCAAAGAAACAACAACCCGACCAAAGAGCAGACAACAGCCGAAGGCCACCAATGGGTCTTCAACGCAGCAAGAAAATCCTGCACCTGGAAGTGGTCCTCATCTGGCCCCTAAATTGCATGTATTTTCATGGTTTATTGTTCCAACCCTATTCAAACAAAAACGACATGATCTGAAATGGTCTTTTAACAAATCAACAGATAACACTTAATCAAAATATGAAATACGGATAAATGATTTTATTATGATTTTTATTTTCTAATAGTTTTATAATCAACAAAATATATTTCTATACAAATACAAGGTAAACAATATTTAATTTAAACCACAAAATGGTAACAATCAGTATAAATTGTCAACATTTTTTATTTCATTAAATTTTCAGAATCCATTTATTACAATATTTATAGATTGACTTATAAACTTCAGAGTCTGCATTACTTACATCACACCTAAGAACAGTAAAAGCTGTCATGTTAAAAATTTACTTCTTTACAAGGGGATTTCTCAACAACAGTCGTAGCTGTAATGTTGAAAATTTATTTCCATCAGATGCATTACTCGAAAATGTTAAAACTGCTACTAATTCACAAAAAGTTTTAAAGAAAAATATTCTTCCGTTTTGAACATTTAAGTATTCAAAACTTACCATCAATTTTGTGGTAAGATTCTTTGTGAAAAGAGTTCCTTTAACTTCTACAATTGGTCTTACAGGGACATTACTCAGAAATGGTCAAAGCTGCCATGATAAACTCTTAAAATAGGTTAACTACAAAAGTGTGTAGATACTATTTTAAAAATTGTTCCCTCTACAAAGACATTATTTACAAATGATAAAAACTGCTCTTTTAAAAAAAAATTGACTCTCTACAGCAACATCATAACTTCAGAATGGTAAAAGCTGCCATCTTAACAAAATGACAAAACAAGCATATGATAGTAAATCAAAGCAGGAGTTTGTAATACACAGGAATCAATCCATTATTTTCACAACTTTCAAATAACACAGGTGCATTAATACAAATGTCTCTGCTAAAGTGATTTATTTACTAAGAAATGATAGATGAAAATGTTTATTTATAGAATTGATATTTATAGGTTTCATAATGAGTGAGAATTGGATATCGCTTAATATCAACTCGAGTTATTTAATTTCCATATGATGATAAACGAGCCTTCGACGAGTTCATTATAACTTTTCAAATTAAATAACTCGAGTTGATATCAAGCGATATCCAATTATCATGAGTTGTTCAACCCATTTCTCTTATGGTCAACACTCTTATTGTGTTAAATTAAAATTCTGAAATCGTTGATCTAGTCTTTTAGACATACCAGTATGACGTCATATGACCTTTTCCAGCGTAAAGCTTTAACATTAGACATTCTAAATCTTTTGTATGCCTCAAAATGTAATAAAATATTTTCAAAAGAAGATTTCGAGGTGAAAAGCATATTTTCAAGAAATCAAAATCATCCATTGCCATGGACGAAATGTACATCGTCTTAACCTTTGAAAGCTATCAATGACCTAAGGAATAGCCAATGGAAATGTCGAAGTATCGTCTCATGATGCTGGATAAACCATTCAAATTTACGCAGTTTTCGTATTACTTTTCGTATAACACTCCTCAGAGATATATTTCTTCATGCAAGAAATAGATAACAGACCACAACCATAAGAGATTATTGAATTATAATTGTTCTGCAGGGACATTTTGTAATCTACAGATATTTGGATTGTTTTTGGTAAACATACTTCATTTAAAGATTATGCACTGTAGAGAAAAATTAATGCGGAATTGAATTAAGTTCAATCTGACTGCAAGGTTTCAAAGCAAATCAGACAATGGACAGAAAGTGATGACAAATATGACAAAGCTTTCAAATGTACTATGAACTGTATTAAAATATTATTGTATTGAAATCATTATGTGTCACTGTCACATGTTCTCAGAAGACCTTAAGACTTAATAAATACATTTCATTGTCCATGGAATATATAATTAGTTCATATCAACATAAATAGTTTTTAAACATTCCTCCCTTTCTGTAAATCTATGACACTGATGTATAAAAATAATATATGATTTACAACATGTTACAGTTAATGGCAATGGAAAATACATCAAAGTAAACATAAAGATAAGTAATGTGCATCTTTAAAACATAAATTATAGTAAAAATGGACAATTTAAAACTTAAATAGATATATAATAATTCAATATTAAGTTTTAAATTTCAGATACTGCAAAAAGGGTTTTGAACCTACAAAATGTCCAGATATGAATATAAATAATAAAAATGATATACGGCTCAACAACATTCAGAAAATAACAAAAATTCCATAAATTTATGTATTGCAAAGGAGGAAATGTCATCAATTCAAGAATTCCAATGTACAACGAATGACAAATTTTCTATACAAATGAATGCCGACTTTGGCAAAACCACAAAATCAAATATCCATGAAAATTCATGTGTTCTTCAATCCACGAAAATTGGTGAATTCATAGTAATGTGATTTACCACTAATTACTTCAATATCTACCAAGATTCAGTACTCACAAATCATAGTCAAAACTCGTTCATGTACTTGTGCAAATTATTTGTCATATCCATCCAATTAATCAAAATTTTCTTGGAAGCTTTTGTACAGTTAAGGTATTTGTATAACACTGAACACTATGGCATCTAGTCATGACTTGTGTGTGTTTGGTTGCTGTTTAAAACTCAACCATACTTCATATCTAATGGCATTCAGGTTTGTTTGTGCTTATAGAATGTGCACTTTCTTTATGACAGATTATCTGAATCATATAGTTTGTAAACTTAATAACTAAAAGTATCAATGTAGAAAAGTAGAAATGTAACAGGACAAAACATATCATAAATTGACATGAAAAATAAGACATATATATACACATATATATATAACACATGTGGCATCTAGATAGTAATCAAACAACAACAACAAAACCATATAAGAAATCTGACATACAATATGTGGCATCTAGATAGTAATCAAACACAACAACAAAACCATATAAGAAATCTGTCATAACACATGTGGCATCTAGATAGTAATCAAACACAACAACAAAACCATATAAGAAATCTGTCATATTATATGTGGCATCGATATAATAATTAAACACAACAACAAAACCATATAAGAAATCTGACATACAACAAGTGGCATCTAGATAGTAATCAAACACAACAACAAAACCATATAAGAAATCTGTTAACACATGTGGCATTTAGACAGTGATAAAAAGCATTTCAAAACAATAGGTATAATCAATGGAATAAGAGAAAGTCTTCACTATATATCTTTGTATATTAAGAGCCTGAATCGCTCACCTGTAATTTTTGCTTAATTATTTCATCAATGATTATTTTTGCTAAGGCCGTACAGTGACCTATAATGGTTTACTTTTATAAATTGTTATTTGGATGGAGAGTTGTCTCATTGGCACTCACACCACACCTTCCTATATCTATATATCAATGAGTGGCTTAAAATTCCGTTTAAATGTTCTATGTATCTGTCATATTTTCTCCAAAAGCAAAAAATGCATTTTACCTGTATGCTCCATTTGAGACATAGTGGCCATGTTTCTTGAAGTATAAGGAAATAAAATACAAAATTTATACTAGATACTCTGAAACTCATTCAGCCCAAGTTTGGCTGAAATTGATTCAGCAGCTTCAAAGAGAAGATTTTTGAAAGTGAGCAAACCAGATGGACAAGTTGTGAAAAATTGTCTTTAAAGGGCAGTAACTCCTTAAGGGTCATTTGAAAATTTTGGTCATATAAAATTTATTTGCAGATCTTACTTTGTTGAACATTTTGCTATTTTCTGTTTATCTTTATCTATAATAATAATCAAGATAAAACCGAAAACTGCAAATTTCCTTTAAATTATCAATTCAGGAGCAATAACCTAAAATCAGATACCTGATTTTGCTGATAATTTCAGAGCAGGTAGCCCTTGACCAGATGAATACTTTAATTTCTTGTCTGATTTGCTCTTAATGCTTTAGTTTTAAGATATCAGCCAAAACTGCATTTAACCCCTATGTTCTCTTTTTAGCCATGGCAGCTATGTTTTTGACGAAACAGAAAATAAAACATAAACTTTATTCTAAATACCCTAAGGATCATTCAACTCAAGTTTGGTTAGAATTGGTTCAGTAGTTTTAGAGGAGAAGATCTTTTAAAGTTAGAAAACATGATAAACAAATTGTGTAAAATTGTTCTTAAAGGGTAATTACTCCTTAAGGGTCAATTGACAATTTTGGTCATATAAAACTTATTTGTAGATCTTACTTTGCTGAACATTTTTGCTGTTTACAGTTTATCTTTATCTATAATAATATTCAAGATAATAACCAAAACTGCAAAATTTAAAAAAATTATCAATTTAGTGGCAGCAACCCAACAATGGAAAATTTCACCTAATTAACACTATTACCCCATGTCAGATTTGCTCTAAATGCTTTAGTTTTTGAGATATAAGCCAAAATTTGCATTTTACCCTATGATCTATTTTTAGCCATGACAGTCATTTTTTGACGAAACAGAAAATAAAACAAACTTTTTCTAAATACCTTTAGGACCATTCAGCTTAAGTTTGGTTGGAATTGGTTCAGCAGTTTCAGAGGAGAAGATGTTTGAAATAGTTTAAACCGGACGGACGACGACGACGACGACGGCGGACAACGACGGACGTTAAGTGATGGAAAACGCTCACTTTTTCTTCGAAAAGGTGAGCTAAAATGATGTATTATGAGGCTAAGCTGCATTTTTTTTTTTTTGTTAAATATCAGAACGAACTGCTGACTATTAACACGAGTTCAGAAGATTTTGTTTCTCTTTCTTCGTGTGTTTTGTAACAATAATTACTATAGATGTATGTCCATTTTATGTTGCAATATCTAAAGGGAATTCCCCATCAAGTCTGCATATCTGTGTATCTGCTCCTATATCTGACAAAAAATCTAATAACCTCAATAGCTACTTCACATGCATCAAACATTGGGCTGTTGTTATATTGATGTTAGCATTGTGGTCCAACTGAATGTATCTTTCCTACCCATAAAACAGCATATGTGTAATTGAGAAGAACCCGCTACTATCTCAAAGGCATAATACACTGACATCATACAGATGAAATCTTTTACATTTGTCAAAACCTTTTTATGAGTGTTGATCTTTGATAGTTATTTTATTTATCTGCTATGGACTGCTTACTATGCATACATTTATTACAGTCATCATTATTGTCTTACAGTAACTTTGTTTTCTCTATGTTTCCATGCATGGGACTGAAGTATAAAGCATTACCACCATCATCGGTCTGGTAATTAATGTATAGGTTATGTTTAATTGACAGCTGTAGTACTCTGGTTGCTGCTCGGGGAAAGGGGGCACTTCCTATATACAATAGGTCTGGAATAGGTCACCTTTTCAAGCTTGAAAATATGTGAATAGGTCAGGAAAACTATCAGAAATATATGATTAGGTCAATAAAGTTCCCATAACTTCTTCATCTGTCATCTTTCTTGGTGTTCCCGGCTGTTTTATTAACCAATGTTTTTTTGGCACTTTGGTATTCCACTCTTACATTACAGTCCATTACACACCACATGTACATGGGAAAAGGTTACATTTTACTTACACAATATATGTAAAGCTATACATTTTAAAACAAAACTAAATTATATGAAAAGGGTGGGGTAACAGAACCCCAGAGGTACCCTTATCAATTTAGTATTGAAGTACACCCCTTCCCCGAGGGTTGTTGTTTCTGATCAGTGGTGTATAGCCTTAATCATTGTCACATCGATCAACATTAGGATTCTTCTCTAACAGTAACTTTACTATGCCAGTATGTCCTAGATAACTTGCCCAGTACAGAGGACTACAGCCATTTTTGTCACATAGATCAACAATAGGATTCTTTTCTAACAGTAACTTTACTATATCAGCTTGTCCTAGATAACATGCCTAGTAAAGAGGACTACAGCCATTTTGTCACATAGATCAACAATAGGATTCTTCACTAACAGTAACTTTACTATATCAGCTTGTCCTAGATAACATGCCTAGTACAGAGGACTACATCCAGTTTTGTCACATAGATCAACAATAGGATTCTTCTCCAACAGTAACTTTACTATATCAGCTTGTCCTAGATAACATGCCTAGTACAGAGGACTACAGCCATTTTGTCACATAGATCAACAATAGGATTCTGCTCTAACAGTAACTTTACTACATCAGTATGTCCTTTATAACTTTCCCAGGAAAGAAGACTACTGCCATCTTTGTCACATCGATCAGCCTCAGGACTCTTCCCTAACAATAACTTTACTACATCAGTATGTCCTTGATGACTTGCTATGAGCAGAGGACTACATCCATCCTTGTCACATAGATCAACCTTAGGATCCTTTTCTAACAGTAACGTTACTATATAAGTATGTCCTTGCTGACTTGTCATGTACAGAGGACTACATCCATTCTCGTCACATAGATCGACCTTAGGATCATTTTCTAACAGTAACTTAACTATGTCAGTATGTCCTTTATAACTTGCCCAGTACAGAGGACTACATCTATCATTGGTACATAGATCAACATTAGGATTCCTCTCTAACATTAACTTTAATATATTAGTATGTCCTTCAGAACTTGCCCGGGACAGAGGATTTCAACCATCCTTGTCACATAGATCAACATTAGGATTCTTCTCTAACAGTAACTTTACTTTATCAGTATGTCCTTCATAACTTGCACAGGACAGAGGACTCCAGCCATCCTTGGTACAAAGATCAACATTAACATTAGGATTCTTCTCTAACAGTAACTTTACTATGTCAGTATGTCCTTCCTGACTTGCCTTGTACAGAGGACTACAGCCATCCTTCTCAAATAGATCAACATTAGGATCCTTCTCTAACAGTAACTTTACTATGTCAATATGTCCTTTATAACTTGCCCAGGACAGAGGACTCAAACCATTATTGTCACGTAGATTAACATTAGGATTCTTCTCTAACAATAACTTTACTATATCAGTATGTCCTTTTAATATTGCCAGGTACAGAGGACTCCAACCATTATTGTCACATAGATCAACATTAGGATTCTTCTCTAACAGTAACTTTACTATATCAGTATGTCCTTCAAAACTTGCCCAGTACAGAGGACTACCTCCATTATTGTCACATAGATCAACATTAGGATTCTTCTCTAACAGTAACTTTACTATATCAGTATGTCCTTCAAAACTTGCATTGGACAGAGGACTACAACCATCTTTGTCACATAGATCCACATCCACATCATTATGTAACAACCACTGAACCATATCAGTATCACCATTCGAACAAGTCTCTGTCAGTGGAGTAGTACCTGGTCCATCGTGCTCCTTTGGTCTCACTATATCCTTGGTACTGGCTAATCTTACTTGATCTATTTGATCCAGTTGTTGTAAGTACTGTATTAACTGTTGTCTGAATGATGACATTTTCATATTATTGTTACTGAATACAGCATCCACCTTTCCTGCTGACCAGTCCTTTATCAACCTTTTTAAATATGATTGGAAATAATCTTCTGGTATTTCAATAAGGAAGTCTATGTTACTGTTCTTGTCATCTGGTAATTTCTGACAAATAAAACGTTCATGTACTAAATCACTATCACCATGATCTATCAAACATTCAATCATTTTCTGACCAAAATAATGAGCAAGGAAGTCAAACAATTTATCATGTAGAGCTCTATAAATACCATTCTGTTTACATATAAAAGTACCATCTAAAGTGTCCAGTTCCTTCTTCAGTTTTGCCTTTGATGTACTTCTGTTGATATCACAAGCCTCACATGTATCTTCTATGATACTTCGTTGTTCCTCTGAAACTTTATCCTGCAACCATGTTTCTTTCATTTTATTATTGAAGAGAACTAATAAAGCAAGACTACATATTTTATAGTTGCCTTCATCATCTCGCATACTTAAATTGTCTAGTTCATTTTTATAGACATTAAACGGATTATTAAAAAATTCTTTAACATCTCCATTTTCTAAACCATGATATAAAGAGCATAAAAGTGGAAAAAATTCACTATTTTGTGATAATTCATCAATATCGTCAAAGTGTGTACCAATATATGTTTTTGCTAGGATATCTTTTTCTTCAGCTGTAAGACATAGCTTATCTGATATTAAGTTACATTCACAGGCTTTAAAAGGTGATAATATTTTAAACTTATCATCTTTATAGACTTGTAACCTACATGATCCAATAATCTTACAACATTTGTCTGCAATAATTGTGGCAATCACTGGTAACATTTGCTTCCAGTTATCAATCTGTTGTTGGTTAGCAGTAAAATTACCACAAATATCATCTACAATGAAAACTGTCTGTTTACCAGGCTTGTAATAATCTCTTATGTCTGTTGGAGCATACACTGGTATTATTTTGTATCCCTCTTTCTGTAGAACAAGAGCTGTATGTTTACTGATAAAGATTTTCCAACTCCTGATGGGGCGGTTAAAGTCACACAACTTTTGTTCTGTAAACATTCCATTACATAATCACTGGCTCTTGTAGTCACAAACATCTTATCATTCTTTTCCCAGTCTTCTACTCGAATTTTTATTTGCTCTGAAAAATATGTAAGTGCAAAATAGAAATAATTTCAATTCAGCATTATACCTTATCATTTAAAACAGACGTGAAATAGCAGGTTATGGTTGTGTTGTGATAAAAAAAAAACACAAATACCAACCACAAAATATATATCTAATAGTATAGACTATAGCAAGTAGTATACAAGTTAAATTGACCATTAAATACTTCTTTCACCGATTCCTAACATAATAGTAAATTAATGTAAAGTTTGTATGCAGGGTATACAAATAATAATTGGGAAATATGTCCATGGGACACAGATGATGATCCGGCTTGCATATAATGTTATAAAGCGGCATCACCTCAGAAGCTAACAAAACCTTTAAATAGACTTATTAAGAAGGGATATAGTTACGATACTGTTGTCAGGGCATTAAAGATTGCATATTTTGGCGTTAATATTGATTCACTTATAGGGTCTTTGCATCGGAACTAAACACATTTATTTAAAAACCAGTTGTTGTCATGACACGGGTTATGCTCTTCTCATATATTTTATGATGGTATGATACTAAACCCCTAACGGGAGGGATTGTGCCTGATATTCATATGATGAAGACATAATCTTTCAATCAGTTTTATTGAGGTCTGGAGCTGGCATGTCAGTTAACTGCTAGTAGTCTGTTGTTATTTATGTATTATTGTCATTTTGTTTATTTTCTTTTGTTACATCTTCTGACATCGGACTCGGACTTCTCTTTAACTGACTTTTAATGTGCGTATTGTTATGCGTTTACTTTTCTACATTGGCTAGAGGTATAGGGGAGGTTGAGATCTCATAAACATGTTTAACCCGCCGCATTTTTGCGCCTGTCCCAAGTCAGGAGCCTCTGGCCTTTGTTAGTCTTGTATTATTTTTACTTTTAGTTTCTTGTGTATAATTTGGAGTTTAGTATGACGTCCATTATCACTGAACTAGTATATATATTTGTTAAGGGGCCAGCTTAAGGACGCCTCCGGGTGCGGGAATTTCTCGCTGCATTGAAGACCTATTGATGACCTTCTGTTGTTGTCTGTTCTGTGGTCGGGTTGTTGTCTCTTTGACACATTCCCCATTTCCATTCTCAATTTTATTTTATAACTCAAGAACTGTAAAAGTGACGCTACCCAAATGTGTACTTGATCTGAGTTTTGTGGTAATAAGCATTGTGTATATGTTTTATAACATTTAGTTGAGGCAAACTTATGTTAGAGAACGAAAACGAAAAATCAAGCAATTTTTCCATTTGTAAAGGGACATAACTCTAGAACGGTTAAAGTGGCGCAACAAAAATCAAACTTGATCTGTGTTTTGTGGTAATAATCATTAGGTATAAGTTTCATAGTATTTGGTCTAGGCAAACATAAGTAAGAGAACAGAAACGAAACATTCGGCATTTTTCCATTTGTAAAGGGAATAATTCTAGAACGGTAAAAGTGACTCCACCTAAATTTCCACTTGATCTGTCTTTAGTGGTAATAAGCATTGTGTATAAGTTTCATAACATTTGGTTCAGGCAAACTAAAGTAAGAGAACGGAAACCAATTTTGGGACATACGGACGGACGGACAGACAGACAAGAGTAAAACTTAACTTTACTATTTGATTTCCTTTTAGTTTTCCATTGGTATCATTTAATTGATCAATTGCTTTTAGATTTAGATATGAGTAAATCTACACACATGAGAAACTTAAAGGTGAAAAAATTACAAAAAGTAATTGACCAGCAACTACTGATAACTGACTGGTTGTTTATGTTCAGGAAGATGCCAAGGGTACTTTAATAGTATGACAACTCCATTTTGGAGGACCAAAAAGAAAAGTAATCTGGTCCAAAAATCTAAAAATATACTTGCATGTAAGTAAAATGATAATTTGACCTAAGAGTTGAAAGTCGTAAGTTAGTCATCACACTTTGTATAAGGGTGATTCTTACACATGCTAATTATAATAAAATCTGACCTGCAAGTCAGCATTTACAAACAGATAATTTGCCTTTGTGGTGAAAGATCAACTGTGTTAAGTAATGAATTTTTATCTACATGAAAACCTGCTTTTAGGAAAATACAAATAATAAGACAATACCTTGCATGTTGCCAGTTATTCTTTTGTTCATGATAATGTCGATGTTTCGACCAAAAAATTACTAGAATAAAATAGTTATGGTCCTGAAACTTTTACGAGACAGACGTTGTCAAATGGGTATTCATACCCCTGCTTGCCAATTATCATATCGAAAGAAAAATTAAAGACTCCAAGAAGCCTGTTTTAGTCACCTTGCAAGCTGATACAAATTATGCAACAAGAATATTTGTGTTGAATGGAAACTGTGTGGGTCTAAGATCTGTCTAGCTGATCAATTCAGCTGAACATAGTTTTGTATATATTTGCTAGGACTTTGTTTATGTCAGTTTTACTGTATTTTCTTTAGTTTTGGGATAAGAGACAAAACTGCAGTTTTACCACTATATTCTATTTTTCGCAACAGTGGCCATATTTGTTTATGGGTATAATCCCTTGATATAATTTTGAAAATATATTTGATAAAAAAAAACAATCAGGTAAATTTTCCTATTTTTCAGAGAAGAAAGTTGTTTTTAAGATTACGACGAAGGAGACAACAATGGACCCCAAGTGATTGCAATAGCTCAGTTGACCCTGTGAGCCCGAGGTGAGCTAAAAGTTACCTTGCATAATCATCTACCCTTTAAATTAGATTAAGTTAAAATATTTATACTTTGAATATTCTTTGGAACTGGATCTTCATCTTGTTTTTGCAATTCAGTTTCTATGTTTTCTGAAACAATAAAAAGTTACTCAATCATTTAATATACCAAACATGATGATGCTTTAAAATATGCACATTCTATATTTAAATCATCATGTCTGAATTTAATGTTGTTGATATAGCAGTCCTTTTACGCATTAGAATATTTATTACCCGAAAAGCGAAGGTTTGAATGGATTTAATAAGTTAATAAGAAAGGCGTGGCAATATATGATTTGTGACATTAATGGACGATGTCAAAGGTTAAATGCTGACCAATAAAACTTTACTGTCCTTTTCATGAATTAAATATGTCAATTATTAATATTTCTCATTCTCAGAAAATTAACACATGCAGATGTTAAAAGGATTTGTATTTCAGATATGTGTTACTGAATAGTTTTTCCTATCCGAAAAATCCTTCAGGGGGAATACATAGCAAACTTGTATTTGAAATTTATCGATCTGCCTTCAAACCCAGAATAGGACGTGTAGTTTTTAGTAGTTAAATATTGTGAAAAGAAGGAAGCATAAAAACAGGTATCCAATCAAAATGACGATAGGAAAATATAAGGTCAATATTTTTTTTTTTAGCATTTTGTTTTATTCTTTCATTATTTACTAATCAAAAGAGCAGGAGCCAGACAGTGCATTGACAACTTCTGCGATGGAAGTTAGAGCTCTTGCTTAAGCTGCTCCCATTCTTTGCTATATCTATGAGACGGCGGGATTCGATAGTACACTAACGAAAAATCTATTTAGTTAATGCACTCCTCTAAATCCGAAGTTCATTCATTCGAATAACAAAGGACAAAATACCGTTTGTGTTACATTTATTCTCATTAAGCACCTGTTTAAACTTAATGATAATTAACAGTTTCGTCTATTTGGTGCAGCGCATACTTGAAAGAAAAGGATAAAGTATGATTGTAACAAAAGAGAGGTGAAAGATACCAAAGGGACATTCAAATCATTAGTCGCAAACAAACTGACAATGCCATAGCAGCAAGATGTAAAACTCGTTGGTTCTCTGTATCTGGTGTGACTGCACCAAATCATGACATAATATTTCAATTAAACTCTGCTCGATATGATGATGTTATATCTTGTGTCAAGTTTACATGTAACTTTTGTTAATTTGTATAATTGTTTTTAATTATTGATTTCGCTCTTTTAGTGCCTTATCAATTAAGTTATGACAGTATAAATGTCAAACTGCAAAGAAAATCTCATCTTATTCCTTGACATTTTGATAGTAGGTGATCTTGGAAGTGCTGGTGATTGTGAAAACGTAATAGTTAAAATGGTATTTGTCAGTTTGCGTCTCGTTGTCATTTATCTAAAGTGGTTTTTGAATTACAATCAACAACTCTTATAGGCCAGTTAATGTGATCTCAATATTCTTTCAAATAGATATAAGAAGATGTGGTATGAGTGCCAATGAGACAACTCTCCATCCAAGTCAAAATTTATAAATGTAAACCATTATAGGTCAAAGTACGGTCTTCAACACGGAGCCTAGGCTCACGCCGAACAGTAAGCTATAAAGGGCCCCAAAAGTACTAGTGTAAAACCATTCAAACGGGAAAACCAACGGTCTAATCTATATAAAACGAGAAACGAGAAACACTTATGAACCACATCAACAAACGACAACTACTGAACATCAGTATACAAAGTATACATTAAATAATGCTGATACTCACTCAATTTCACGTCATGCTCCTTATATTTCTAAAAATAAAAAGAATGTAAAATTAAGAGCAGTTATAGTCCGTTTGATTTCAATAAATCTTCAGAAAATAATTCTTAAAAATTCATTTTACAAATAAACATTTTTTTCTTGATGTATGTTAATGTATGATATATACGAACTCTGACTATGAATATCAAAATTTTCGGCCAATAATCAAAAAAGTTACCCATTAGGTCTCTATGTTACTTATTTTTTTTTATATAAAATACTTCATGGAGTAAGTATGAATATTGTAACAGCCTTCCATTCAAAACAAAAACATTATACATGTGCTTTAAACCTGTTTCATTGTACCATGTGACTTAACTCATTTAAATATCAAAGGACACTATACATGTCATGAAAAATGACCATCATCTAAGTTGTTTTATAACTGGTTTTTATACGATTTTATAAATGAACTTGCAAGTATCTAGAAAGATGTTATTTGTGGGAAAAATTTTATAATCAGATGTTTTATTTGTTTTATTCCTTTCCATATTTTCAGTTTTGCTACCTTAATTTGATTATGTATTTATTTAGATCTTATAAAAGAATATAAGCAAGCTTTTCATGCTTAAAGCATGATGATAGTATTAACAAAATGGACAGGCTCTAAAAGTTTAACCAATAAGTATTTACAGAATACATTTGATTATTATTTTATATGTACTTTTCATAAACATATAAAGGTATAAATACCAAAAAATATGCTTTTATTATTCATTTTCACAAAATTTAATTTCGAAACTGAATTTTCATTAAATTACTTTAAAGAGTTTAAAATGTAATACTAGTAATGTCCAGTGAGAAATATTACTCATAGAAATTAAACAATGAAAATACAAAAGCATATTTACAGAAAGTTAAATAATCACATGACATTAAACTAAAATGAGGTCCAAGTTTGTTGCTGGTCAGAGTAATTCAAATTAGTTAAGTCACATGGTACAATGAAACAGGTTTAAAGCACATGTTCAATGTTTTTGTTTTGATTGGAAGGCTGTTACACTATTCATACTAACTCCATCAAATATGTTATATAAAAACAAGAATGTGTCCATAGTACACGGATGCCCTATTCGCACTATCATTTTCGATGTTCAGTGGACCGTGAAAATGGGGTAAAATTCTAATTTGGCATTAAAATTAGAAGGATCATATCATAGGGAACATGTGTACTAAGTTTCAAGTTGATTGGACTTCAACTTCATTAAAACTACCTCGACCAAAAACTTTAACCTGAAAAATTTTACCTGAAGCGGGACAGACGAACGAACGGACGGACGACCGGACGAACGGACGCACAGACCAGAAAACATAATGCCCATAAATGGGGCATACACATAGAAGTAACACAGAGACCTAATGGTTAACTTTTTTATTATTGGCCCAAAATTATGATATCCATAGTCAGAGTTCGTATATATCATACATTAATATACATCAAGAAAAAAATGTTTATGAATTTTAAGAATTATTTTCTGAAGATATATAGAAATCAAAGGACTATACAGTCCATGGTCTATGGCGTATATTTTGGTAAAATTTTGCATTCAACTTTGGCTTGTTGGACTATAACTGAAATTCAAAATAATAATGCATGCACCTCTTTTATTTTCTGAAAAGGGCTAAATGAAATCTTTCAAAATAGGTAAACATTTATATACATACAACATGCTTTCTTGAATTTGTCTTAAAATCATCCAATTACAAATGCATAGGTTTTTCTTTAAAGTTGATATGCTGTTTATATATAAAATTCCGTTTAATAGATATAAAATAATCATAAAGTCAACGTCCTGGTTTATAGGAATTAACCAATGTGTAACCTATTTTGGTAATAAAAAATCACGAAATATCAATTAATTACAACATGATGAGATTTAGGCTTATTCTGAGGTTTTGTGTTACTACTTTACGGAGAACAATATCTTTATAGATGTGTACTGTGACAAAATCTTTATTGTAAACAAAAGAATATGTAAAAGAAGATGTGGTATGATTGCCAATGAGACAACTCTCCACAAGAAACCAAATGACACAGAAATTAACAACTATAGGTCAGCGTACGGCTTTCAACAATGAGCAAAGCCCATACCGCAAAGTCATTTATTTTGTATATATTAAATGATTTAACCATTTTATCCGTGCATTTTACTTGTTTTAATAAAAGATTTAGATATAATTAATAAATTGATTAATTGTTGGTGTTTAATACTTTTGCACTTTGACTTTATCAAGGCTGTCTTAGGTGGAAGAACACCATTGGCGGGAAAACTGTCAATTCAATGTAGTTGAAATAATAGTAAAATACTCCTTCTAAGAACAAGGTTTGAATCAACACCTCGGACAAGTTGACAGTATTGATAAACTACTTATATTTGAGTGACGCTCAGTTCGTAATTCTATTGTGCTGTTTTTGTGTACTGTCGTAAATTAATTTCAGGTGTTCGTTGTTATTCTGTGGTTAACATGTCGAAATTTTCTATTATAATATAATTTATTTATGTATTTCTCAGTCCTGAGTGTTCCTGCATTTATTTGTTCTGTATTCCTGTCATGTAATGTTGTCATTTTAGCGGCATTTTAACATTGTCATTAAGTGCAAGGTTTGGCTAGTCATCAAAATAGGTTCAACCCATCATTTTTCTTAAAATGTCGTGTACAAGGTCAGAAATGTGGAAGCTGTTATCAAAAGTTCATTTTATGTATGTTTCATTGGCGTTTGTTTTGTTGCACTCAGTGTTTCTATTCTTTCGTTATTTTCCTCTTATAGATGATGTGTTTCCCTCGGTTTTAGTTTGTTACCAGGATTTGTTTTCTCTCAATCGATGTATGACTTTATATAACAGCGGTATACTACTTTTGCCTTTATTTACAAACACATAGCCATTGAGGCACATAAAATTAACAAAGTAAATTGTCTTCACAAACAGAAAATAAGATGTAAAGACAACTTGATTCTTATAATTTTCCCAAAACCTTATGGTAGGGATAGAGGCTGTATAATAGCTGAATTTTTTTTAAATATAACTAACACTTTCTAATTCTGTTAACTCTTTTGAACTATGGCAAACTGATTATCTGTTTCTCTACAAACCCTCAGGGCATATTCACTTAGAATGTGTGTCTGCTGGCGAATTTCGTCCACTATTTCTACATCAAGTCTTGTTCCACTCAGAAAATTCTGACCTTTAAAACCAGTTGAAATGTTAGCTTTTTATACGGCTATGCAATTTCCAATCAAATAATAATATGATGTTGTTTACGAAGCCCGAAAATTTAGACACAATCCGGGTAATCAAATTAAATAAACTTATTTTAAAAGGTTACCAATTCAACACTGTAATTGGATCTTTAAAATTGTTTTATTGGTATCAATATTGATTTTGGTATTAATGAATTAAAACCATACAAAATAGTTTAGTTCAACATATATGCACTTTCACAGTACTACACTCTGCCAATACTTATATTTTGGCATTGCACAAGGTCATGTTTTTTCTGACTGTTAATAACGTCTTTACACTTAATTCATTGATGTTGGATGTGAACTGATTGATATTTAAGTCTTAGATATATGCTTTCTTTTAATTAGTTGCTATTGGCTTTGAATTAGCTGTCAGAAACTCCTAGTATTCCCAGATCTGTACTTAGTGGCTTTTTATTGTGTGAATGTATAAATATCCTGCCACGTCCGGTCTGTGTTTTGTTAGATGTTTTTCTGCTATGTATCGTTCTGATGGGTTAAGCCTTTTCCAACTGTTTTTATAGTTTGTACTTTTGTTGTGCTGTAACACCACAGTTCCAGGTTAGGGATAATTTAGTAATCACTAATATGTTTTACTCCGTCTACATTCTTTATGTGTCTGTTCAAAGTCAGGAGCCTGTAGTTCAGAGGTTGTCGTTGATTCATGTCTGTCATATTTGTTTTCCTGAGTTGTTTTGTTATATTTAGGCTGTTAGTTTTCTCAATTGAAGTTTTCATATTTTTCATGTCGGAGCCTTTTATATCAGACATTTTGTTGATTGCTGTACGGTTGCTTGTAATTGCTTACATCCACTTTATTAAAACTTTGGTGGAAAGTTGTCTCAGCGGCAATCATACCACATCTCTTAATCTTTATATTAATATCATTAACTGTGCTAATTTTACTGCATCAGATGTGCATTTCGATAACTAATGTCTCTTCAGTGATGTCCGAGGCCAAAATATTTGAATATCAAAATATAAAACAAACGGATTTTCGTTCAGTTGTTAGTGGCTTTGAACTAGCTGTCAGTAACTGCGAGTACTCTCAGATCAGTACTTACTATCTTTTGTTGTTGAGATATACAAGTACCCAGCCAGTCTGTGTTTTTGTTAGATGTATTTTTATTTGTATCCATCTGATGAGTTAAGCCCTTTTCAACTGATATTTATAGTCCGTTCTTATGTTGTACTGTTACACCACTGTCCCAGGTTAGATGAGGTTTGCAATCCCGCTAACATGTTGAACCCGCCACATTCTGTATGTATGTGCCTG
Source organism: Mytilus coruscus (assembly GCA_017311375.1). NCBI lineage: Eukaryota > Metazoa > Mollusca > Bivalvia > Mytilida > Mytilidae > Mytilus > Mytilus coruscus. Next base: position 98,074,373 of record CM029597.1, on the reverse strand, counting down.
TCCCAAGTCAGGAGCCTGTAATTCAGTGGTTGTCGTTTGTTGATGTGTAACATATTTGTTTTCGTTCATTATTTGTACATAAATTAGGCCGTTAGTTTTCTCAGTTGAATTGTTTTACATTTGTCATTTCAGGGCCTTTTATAGCTGACTAGTATGCGGTATGGGCTTTGCTCATTCTTGAAGGCCATACGGTGACCTAAAGTTGTTAATTTTGTGTCATTGGGTCTCTTGTGGAGAGTTGTCTTATTGGCAATCATACCACATCTTCATTTTATATGTTGTAAAGTTGATCAAACATTAAATAACAGTAAACATGGTATATATGAGTTTCTAAAGTTGTCTGTGATTCTGTTGATATATTGCAGCTGTGGTATTTCTGTACATTATATCAATTCAGGTAGCAGCACATCATTTTGTGTTTATTGTTGATGCTCATCTTAGAGCAGTGTACTTTGTGTTCACTGCCATTTCGGTACATCAATATATTTCTTCCTCTGTAATTCGGTTGAGAGTAATTTATGGGCTGCTGATATTTCATCCTCCTTTTCACTTTTTCATAGCAGTACTTAGTGTAGCTCTTTCTTATATTTTTTAATAAAAAAACAGATCATGTTGGGTATTTTCAAATGAGAGAAAACAAACAACATATATTAAACAATCATTTACCATTTGTTGCCCATCTGTTTAGCTCTCCCAAGATTCTGTTTTCCATCCTGTTACTTAGTCTGAGGTTGGTAATAAGTTGTCCCATCAACTGTAAGGAATCTGCATATTTTGTAGTAGTCCATTCGGTAAAGTCACAATGTGCCCAGGGATTACGTATGTCCGATCGTATCTAATAATGAAATATATTTTTATGGGTACTAATAAAATCAAAGACAATTTTAACCCCTCGAATAATGATTCCTCATGACATGGACATCCTTTACCTGAACTGGTCTTAATTGTCATTGTTGCACAAAACAATGAAGAGCTGTGCCAATAACCCATGATACGCCATCTCCCTTTAAGCTTGTCTTTATACTTTAAATGAAACTATATGATCAACTAGTACATCACAGCTCAAATAGACCATTCGCCAAACAAAATGCACACAGTGGTACCCACTGACACAAACATGAACAATTTGGCACTATTAAGACTACCTTAAGAATAGCTAGATTTTTAACATATAAACTTCTACAGTCGTCCAAAGTGTGAAAAATGGACAGTTTTAGAGATTTTCAGAGAATAGAGAATAAAGTTTCATAATTCGAAATGTCATATCAGAAATTCATAAAAAAATAAAAAAATGGGAGCATATTTCAAAAGATATTAACAATTTTATTGAAAATTGCTTAAAGAGCTTCTGAGTTATTGTCCGAAAACTTGAAAATTCACCTTTTTATGGATAGAGTCCCATTACTCCAAAACGTAAAGTCAGGAATTTCAAAATTGAAAGGAGACTTATGTTAATATATATAAAAATTTACCAATGTTTCATTAAATTGCTCAAAGCATTTTTGAGTTATTGTCAGAAAACGGAAATGCCCCATTTTTTATGAATAAAATCCTAAAACTCAGAAATGTAAAATCGAAAGGGCGCTTACACATGTTACAATAGATATAAAAATTTACCAAAATTACATGAAAATTGATTTCAATGTTTTTGATTTATTGTACGTGTTGACGACGAACAGACGGAAAAACGGACAACGTTAACCACAATACGTCCCGTTACACAAATTGTTTGACAGTCAATCAGCAATTTTAACATTTATTGTTTAATATAAAATTGACTTTAATGTTTACCTTTGCAGCATCAGACTGTACAACTGCTGGAAATCTATCAATGTTAATAATGATTCCAAGTAGGGCAGATGAATCACATGAGTCATCAAAAGTTGTGAAGTGTGCCATGTGTGTCTCAAGGAACAATCAGGATAAATCCACGGGACTCCTGATTCGGTAATCATATAATGCTCTATTCCATTTAAAAGTATCTTTGTTGCTATTAATTGCTTCATAATTTAGTTCTTTGTTGGTAGGAGGATATCTCTTTAAATAACTTGCAAATGTTTGCTGATTCATTTTGTGCAATCTCGTCAGGGAATAACAAAGTTTTGTAACAAAAGGCACAATATAGTTCCTCAGTGCTGGTGATATGATGGTATGAAGACAAATACCCACAACTAACCATCTCTTTTACTGTCATCTAAATCATCATGAGGACCTATAAATAAACATACCAATGCATATCAATTCTACAACTGAAATTGACAATGGAGAGTCAGTTGAGTTGTCCCTAAATATCTATTGGTTTGATTATGTTTCTGTTATCTAGTATACTAGTTACATGTGTGAAGATATAGAAACATTAGGCTCCCATGAAAATGAATCGCTCACCTAGTAAAAAAAATGTCATTTTGATAAAACAAAATTATTGTAATCAGTTATGCTTGCTTATTTTATAGGCATTTTTGTTTGTCTTGTATTGGTAATAATGTTTACTGTTAACAGCTTATTCCTTTCTATTAAAGTTTAAAAAAACAAAAACATCCTTAGATTCAGCATTTCAAAGAACCCTATGTATATTCAAATTATGTTGAAATCAAACACTGTTTAATTTTGAACCTCGATTTGGACCAATTTGAAAATGTGGCTCAAAATCAAATAAACAGCTGCGCCACGAGCGCATGATACGCCTGTCGTCTTGTGTGTGAAGTTTTGTGCAATAATCATAAATAGTTTCTGAGATACGGCGCGACATGTGAAAACCCACCTTTTTTACAAAAACTCAATAACTCTGGAATAAAATTTTGAATCATCACCAAAAGTATACAGATCTTTAGATTAATATAACTAAGAAGTATGTAAAGTTTTAAGCAATAATCATTAATGGTTTTGAGATACGGTGCGACATGTGAAAAACCCCTTTATTTACAAAAACTCAATTACTCTAAAATAGAATTTTGAATCATCACCAAAAGTATACAGATCTTTAAATTAATATAACTAAGAAGTGTGTAAAGTTTTAAGCAATAACCATAAATCGTTTTAGAGATACGGCGCGACATGTGAACCCCTTTTTACAAAAAACTCAATACCTCTTAAATAAGATTTTGAATCATCACCAAAAGTATACAGATCTTTAGATTATTATAAGTAAGAAGTGTGTAAAGTTTTAAGCAATAATTATAAACCGTTTTAAGATACGGCACGACATGTGAAAAAACACACCCCTGTTTTCGTTATAAAGTCCCGTAACTCAAAAGTTTAAATCTTATTTTCACCAAAAGTATACAGATCGTTTGACCATCATAAGAAACAACTATGTTAAGTTTCATGATATTGAATAAGCGGTTCTCAAGTTACGGTGCGACATGTGGACGCCGGACAGACAGACGGATGGACGCCGGACATTTGTATACCATAACACGGGCGTATAAAAACAAAATACATTTTTAATAGGCAATATAAGCTTAGTTTCTGAAGGAGTTCGCTTAATCAAAAACAAAATATATACAGCATTCAGAAAATCAGTTTATACAGAATAACAAACAAACCTACCACAAAATTCTTCAAACAATTTACCAAAGAAAAGAAAAAAAGAGCTTATCATCAACAACAATTAGGAAACACAAAATTGTCGAATAAATCTGGCACTCAATTATAGTTGTATGATTGATATTTACCACACGTTTGTTATCTGATAATAGGTGAAAATATTTTAAATCACTTAGTTTAATCAACATTTATATATATAATTAACATGATTAATAGTTCCCAATATTTTTTCTTTCATTTGTTACAAGCAAATATCTGCAGCTTATCTATCAATTTCAACAACTTTATCGACACAATGTATTGTAATGAAATATACCTTTTAATTAAAATAGATTATTCTTTAAATTTCGAAGGAATTTTCAACCATAAGAATATATTCAAATATTGCAACAATCTTTAAATAGAACACAATGCTTACTCAAGTATCAACACAATTGATATTATCTGAATCAGCTAATCCATTTTAAACTTTGACTCAATTTAAAATTTCTATTAGTTTAAAATAAATCTATAAATGTAGAGCTTGATTAACTATTTGATATCCCAACCCTCCTATTGTGCTAAAATTTCTCACACGACTATACACTTATACTAAAATATTGTCTGTGAGACAATTTATTTTCCATGAACTAGTGATGTTAACCACAATTAGAGTCTCCAAAGGTAAGCAGGCAGGTTAATCGGACACATTTTTAAACTAGATACGCTTATGATAATTGTGGCCAAGTTTGATTAAATTTGTCTCAGTTGTTTTAGAGGGTAAGACTTTTGTAAAGATTACAAAATTGACTTGAAAGGGCAACATTTCCTCATGGGGTTAATTGACCGTTTTGATCATGTTGACTTATTTGTAGATCTTACTTTGTTGAACATTATTGCTGTTTATATTTTATCTCTATCTATAATAATATATAAGATAATAACCAAAACTGCAAAATTTCCTTAAATTACCAATTCAGAGGCAGCAACCCAACAACAGGTTGTCTGTTTCATCTGTAAATTTAAAACAGATAGATCTAAACCTGATGAACATTTTATACATCAAATTTGCTCTAAATGCTTTAGTTTCAGAGATATTAGCCAAAAACTGCATTTGACCCTATGTTCTATTTTTAGCCATTTCAGTCATTTTGGTTGGCGGGCAGGGTCATCGGACACATTTTCAAACTACATACCCTAATGATAATTTTGACCAAGTTTGGTTAAAGGACAAGGTTCACTTATGTCACGAAATGGCCTAAAAATCAACTTTATCATAAAACACCAAAAGGTCACAAGTTGGTTCGTAAATGGGTAAATTTCAAAGTCTTAATGCTAAAGAAATCAGTTCTTTTCATAAAAGTACATAATATTCTCCATAGTAAGCCCATTTTGGACCTTTTGTCAAAATATGATGATTTTTGCAATTTTCAGACCTAAAAGCTTGAGAAACACCTTGGCCGCCACTTACGATCCAAAATGTGTTGTAACCAAAAGGTTCAAAAGTTGATATAGAATGCATCAATATAAAAACTTTTTTATTTAAAAGAATACAAATAATGTTTATTAAGGGTCATAGCTTCATAAATTTTAAAGGAAGGTGCCAAAAATATATTTTTGTCTTACTAATATTATCACAAGTATTTCTATGTGAAATTTGTACTTTTTGGCCCAATTTAAAACACATCAAAATCTAGGGCCAAATTCAACCCTTCGTGAACCTTCTCCTTTGTCTCAGTAGTTTCAGAGAAGAAGATTTTGAAAGATTACAAAATTTACGAAAATTTGTTAAAATTTACTATAAAGGACAACAACTCCTTAATGGGGTGAATTGACTTTTTGGTAGATCTAACTTTGCTGAACATTATTGCTGTTTACAGTTTATCTCTATCTATAATAATATTCAAGATAACAACCAGAAACTTCAAAATTTCCTAAAATTACCAATTTAGGGCATCAATACAACAACGGGCTGTCCAGTTTGTCTGAAAATTTTAGGGCAGATAGATCTTGACCTGATAAACAATTTTATCCCACGTCAGATTTGCTCTTAATGCTTTGGTTCAGAGATATAAGCCAAAATATACATTTTACCCTTATGTTCTATTTTTAGCCATGGCTGCCATCTTGGTTGGTTGGCCTGGTCATCGAACACATTTTTAAACTAGATACCCCAATGATAATTGTGGCACAGTTTGGTTAAATTTGGCTTAGTAGTTTCAGAGGAAAAGATTTTCGTAAAGTTGACGGACGACGGACGACGACGACGGACGACGGACGCCAAGTGATGAAAAGCTCACTTGGCCTTTTGGCCAGGTGAGCTAAAATAGTTCTCTAGATATGATTCATTGTGTAATAACATTTCTGAATTCAGATTCTAAGCAAATAGCATAGTTTTGACACAGAATGAATGTGATAAAAGTTCTTAAAAGAGGGACGAAAGATACCAGAGGGACAGTCAAACTCATAGATCGAAAACAAACTGACAACGCCATGGCCAAAAATAAAAAGACAAACAGACAAATAATAGTACAGATGACACAACATAGAAAACTAAAGACTAGTCTTAAATAATCTGAAATGGATTGATTCAGCATATCAAACAACCACATTGTTTATTTTTTGTAAAATTCAAATTATTTTTTTTTTACTTTGGACCTTTTTAGATTGAACACAATAACGAACATTAATTATTTATTTTTGAAGAACTCAAATAATGTTTGATTTTGGATCCAAATTTGGACCAACTTTGAGAGCCAAGCACAAAATAAAAAAATTAAAACCCTGTTGGATTGACATCAAACAATGTTCAATTTTAGACCCCAATTTAGTCCATCTTGAATACTGTGCCCAAAATCAAAATCTAAATACACGATTAGATTCAGTGTATCAAAGAACCCCAACCATTCTTTTTTTAAATTCAAACCAAGGTTAATTTTGGACCCTTTGAACCTTAATGTAGGCCGACCATGCCCCAATTCAAAAACGTAAATACAATGTGAAGCAATTTGAAGACAGGTCTAAAATTACAGGAAAATCTAAATACACAATAAGATTCAGCATATCAAGGAACACAAATAATTTATTTTTTATAGAAATCAAATAAAGTTTAATTGTGGACCCTTGGACCTTAATATGAATCATTTCAAAACAGACCCTAAAATACAAATTTTAAAACCCAAGTTTTTCAGCATATTAAAGACTCCCAAGGATTCAAGACTTTTGAATTTAATCCCATTGAAATTGCTCAAGAAATATAAGTGTATTCAATCATATTGAGGGGTAGCCACGAAAAAATCCATTCCATCATAACGGCCATCTTTGATTTTCAAAATGACGAGTATCAAGGTAAAAGACATCAAATGTAGGTTCCTTTCTGCATACATATTGCTTGTATTTATTTAAAATGATACTAGATAGGGTGAATGAAAGTTTATTTGTCCTATTGTAGTAGTAAAACATCACTTCAGGTAAAATAATGATCGATAACTCACTTCCAGTTTTATAAACATCCTACATTTGATCCATACTATAACACGCCAATGGTTAAATCGTACTTCTTTGACAGTTATTTATTTGAATCCTCGTTTGAGGCTGGTCTTTGGACCTTATTTATAACCAGTTTTTTAATATTTAGTCTTAACTTGAGTCCGTCCTTAACCATTGATTGTCATCAATCCATTGTGAAGTTGCTTGACTTTGTCAAATGTCATTCATTATGAGTCATAACTTAATGTTTATCACTTATCAATTGAAGTCTTTCAGAGAGTGATTTATTTTCACTCCCAGAGAACACTGGTATAAATCACTGCCGATAATCTCCGCATGGGGTCCAGTGTCTGCTTTATAAGAATAAAGTGCTCCCAATACTCTATGCCAAAATTATAATGGCATGGAGTGGTACCTTAATCAACAGGATGTTCCAGGCCGAGAAAGCCGAGCAAAGGCGGAGGGTTTTATTCCTCTTGATGGTGTTCAGATCACACAGAAGTTGAATGATTCTGGATGAAAAATCAAGCTAAATGTAGGCAAACATATAATTGGATTAACAAAATTCAGTTAAATTCAATACAACAAAGTGCTACACAGGTGAAAAAGGATAATCCCTTGACCAGAATATCAGAAGTGTTAGGATATTTTATTCAGACAATATTTGCGTTATTGTCTCTTTAGTTGATTTAAATAAAAGTTTTTTTTTGAAATGACAAAAGAATTCGTTTGTCAGCTTTCTCAACAGATAGTTGGGAAACTGATTGGACACATTATGTTTATGTCAGGAAGACACAACTAAACCGACCCATCGTCAGCTGAAGGATATACAATAATGGGCAAAATATCTCTTTTTCATGGAGTGAATGCACACCATATCCCTCAAGATATTCGGAATTAGCATCAATGTTTCATTTGTGATAAAGAGTTGCCTTTATCCGCTGAAGGAATGCAATGATAAATGAAATATGACCTATCTTGTTTGAAAACAACAGAGAGAGAGAGAGAGAGAGAGAGATCGAGAGAGAGAGAGAGATTGACACAACTTGGTTCTTCTTTTGTAAATGTACACTCCACGCGCTTGATATGAAGGACAAGTTTTTGCAGTAGATGCCAGAAATAGAAGCACACACAAAAGACTGAGATGTCCTTTTGATGTTTGAAAAGATATAGGACCAGCTATTGTGTTTGCCTGTAATTACAATGACATCATGCATATGGCAAAGACGGCCGAAATGATTCACTGCCAGTAAGCTACCAAGAAAACAACATTTTCTGGATCCTTGGTCTCCTTTTTAACAGTTAATGTTCGACTAAGCTCTGACTTAACTTTTAATGTTTAATTACCATGCAAACACCCAGAAGGCCGCAATACAACATAGATATTCAGCTGATCGTGTGGCACCATTTTGTGTGTATCTTGGACTATTACTCTTTGCAATAACAAGGAAGAGACAGCTTATATATACATTATTTCAACATGGGTAATGCATCTCTTATGACAGGTACTGAAAATATAAACTCAACTAGGTAAAGCTGTAGCTGAACGTTATTTGAATGAGAGTGTGGTTTTCGCAAAGTGTTTACCACAGCTGCGGTCGACAATATAGACCACAACCCTACTTTAACAACATCAAAATCATATTTCATGGGACAGGATTTTCTAATTTACAACATCCAATGACAGAAAATGTTGGCGTTAGAAGGATCAAATTATATTACCTACAAGTAAACCAAAATCTAAAAGGGTACCTGAACTCCCTGATGCTTACATGAATATAAAATCTGCAAAACAAAACCAGACCCACTTATTCTGTCCGAGGATGTTGCTGTCATTCTTAACTATGATTATATATAATCATGAGTTTACAGAATGAGTATGAGTGGTCCTTTTAATCACGAGGAAGTAGATACAGGTATATTTGTTCATAGCAAAAGTGTAACTGAAATGGATGTTAGTCAACACTGATAATCAGCTCAGCTCAGCTTTTGCAAGACAATACGAGTTGAAAAACTTTGAATTGCATTTGAAAAGGAAAAGACCTGCAATATGTATTCCTATTCACGAAATTGGTTATGCTTTTGATCAGAGGTTTTGCCATTTTCTACGCTGTAACTGGATGTGACACTCTCTTTATTTTCTTTGATACAGGAAGAAGTCGGCATGGCAGACGTGGAAAATATATGATGATGTTTGGGCGATTGAGTAAGAAACCTACATTGGTCGGTGATTGATGCTGATATGGAGTTGGAAGAGGCATTTTCTGTAGTAATGTATGACAGACCCACAACAATATTTGACATCATTGAATCCAGACTTGATTTGTTTGTGTGCAAACAAAGACGGAATGGCACAATTCCGCCTTCCAGAGCTGCACTGCTGCAGCACACCAAAAGAGCTGCATATGAAGGTGGTCATGTATGGTGACAGGCAGTCACACATGATCAATGCCTACCTAGTCCGTGCGATTGGGGATATATTAATGATACGCAGATGGGTTGTGGATACCTAATTGGCCACAATAAGCAGTAACTGCATCATCTTGGCAGGAGTTAAAAGACTGTGGATGCAAGAAAACTTGTTCTGGTAAATGCAAGCTAGTAATACAAACCAGGTTTGACACGTTCAACCTTGTGTTCCTGTGGCTATTTTGAACGAAATACATAAGAAACTATGGTAGATTAATACATTAATGGACCTTCCTGCATGTCTTAAATAATTAACTTTATACCAAACGGACATTTTACAGCATATCCTTAATACTTTTATTTATCTCGATTGTATGAACTTTACAACCCTTTCCGGAAGTGGTGATTAATTTTACAATGACTGTCTGTTTGACATATTTTCATGTCATTTTGTTGTATTTGAAGTTGTCGTCATGACCTATATCACATTAAAATGTGTGGATCTGTTTTCATAATTCAAATATATAGCAAAATTAGGTCAATTTTTATTCAAGATGGCCGCCGTGAAAAATTCAAAAATATGGTGGTTGCCCCTAATATGCTAAAGTACACCATAAAGAACGTACGTGCCAAATCCTATGCTTGTATCACAATTTGCATGATTTTATCAAATTTCGGTACTAAGCCGCCCCACTAATACATAGACATATACTCACGTTATTATCCAGAAATCAGAAAATCCTAGGTGTTTGTGTTGCCCTTTTCAGTCCCTTATTAAGAAACGGTTTATACCATGACCCCTAAAATCAATCCCAACTTTCCGTTTTAAGTATGGAACCTTATAGTAAAATTTCAAAGAAATCCATACTCTAATCCACAAATTAGTGTCTTGAAACACAGTTATTGTCTGTGAAGCAGACACATAATTGTTTTTGTTAGGCCCTTTTGAACAGCCGTATACTACTGTTGCCTTTATTTTGCCCCTTATACATAAACAGCTACTATAATAACCCCATAATAAACCCCAGCATTCCTATTGTGGTATGGAACCTTGTGCTAAAATTAAAGAGAAATTCATACACTAATATTCAAGTTACTGCCTGCAAACCAGAGAAAGTTGTTTTCTGTCCGTTTTCGACCACTAATTATTAAACGATATGGGCCTTGACCCTCCAAAATCATTCCAAACTTTCATTTTGAAGTATGGAACCGTGTGGTAAAATTTCAAAGAAATCCATATTCTAATCCACAAATTAGTGTCTTGAAACACAGTTATTGTCTGTGAACCAGACACATACGCGGGTATGTTAAGGCATTTTTTTTTTCATCAGGAAATAACTCTTGTGATGCTCATGAATATTAATGAGCAACGTTGCGTCTCCATAGTGACGACGCTGTCCGCTTCATTTCTCTGGTCGTCAATCGCTCTCGTATTTTGTTCTTTTTATTGATAAACTATGCAGAATTAGATAAATAATGATAATTTGTTGTAATTAAAAACCATATGTCACATTATTTTACAAGCCATAACTTGTATTGTATGCAAATCCTTCTTGTCGATCTCGCAACGGAGGCGTGGCTTATATTCCTTATTTGGAAAAACGATTCAACAGGAAGTTTGAAACCAACATGTTTTGAACGGACGGATTGTTTTGTTTCATGAGGCGAAGAATGGGCCATGTACCCAAGGATTTCAGCATACAAGCAGAATCGTACGACATAACTTGACTATGAGTAAGTATTCTGTCGTCTTTTGCTGTTTTCTGTAGCCGACTATCCTCATTTTGACAAAATCTACCCTTGAAGTTGCATCTTCTCCCCTTTTTCAATCTGTTCAGTAGAATTTAGAAATTATTCCTGAACCAAGAATTTGCATAGTATACTATGCCTGAACTATCTTAAATGCAAGTCCATTGATGGTCCACAGTATTTATGTGCAATTAAGGTGAAGTTTTAGAATACCCTAGTCCAAATAATAATGACGTCTGGTAAGGCTATTTTAATTTTTGGGGAAGGCGTCCCAGGAAATTTGTTATGCTATAGTTACACTTTTTGATATAAAAAATTTAATGTGCTCTACATGTAGCCTATTCCATGGTTGGCCAGTTGACATTCAATCTGTTTGAATTCATGAATCATGGATATAATTTCTTTTGAGAGCGAGTGATATCAGCACATGAGATTGGCAATTCTGATAACAAGTTGCTGGTCTAAAATGAATCCGAAGGCAACTGTAGAAGAAGAAGACACTAGACTAAATTTTCAACAAACATGACAAAGACCCCACCTCAATATTATCAATATAAACTGTATTGAGCACCTTTATTATAACTTTGTAGACAGTGTGTAGGCAAGACACTGCCAGATGTTTTAAAGTTAGCTATGTACATGTACAAACTACAGTTTCCCTCAATTTCAAAGCTGCATCATGCAAGGTCAGTTTATCGATGTGCCAAAACAACAAAAATTCTAGATTATTATTCACATAAAGACTTGAAAGACTTAAGTGTAACTGTAAGCTGATTAATTTTTTATTGTTTGGCTGCCGCAGGCCAGATTCTTATTTTCTAAAGAAAATTTTGCATAGTACGTATACCTATTCGTCTGTAGTGTACAAGCAAATGTAGTACTTACTAAATAGAAATTCTGAGAGACCTAAAAGAAGTTTTTAAAAACCTGGGCTATTGGTCCTGTGCCCAAGTGTAAATCTTATATATACAAATATATATACCCTTATTTTATTCTGTATGCTACTTTGTACATCTGTACATGTTGTAGTTCTTTAATATATATATGAATAAAAGGAGATGTAGGGTGTACATTGTACATTGTTTGTGTACATAATCATATATCATGAGACAGCTACCGAAGTTCTTTCTGTTCGACATGTTGTACTACCAGAATGAAGTTCAAATGTATATACCCTTATATTATTCTGTATGCTACTTTGTACATTTGTACATGTTGTAGTTCTTTAATATGTATATGAATAAAAGGAGATGTAGGATGTACATTGTACATTGTTTGTGTACATTATCATATATCATGAGACAGCTACAGAAGTTCTTTCTGTTCGACATTTTGTACTACCAGAATAAAGTTCATTCTGTTTATATACTAGTAACAGTCTTTATGAAATATGTAACATATATTAAAAGGAAAATTAATATTATAATTATTCAGCCAAAGGCTAAATTGATGTCATGTATGTGGAGGTGTCTTTAAAAATATTGAAAACAAATGTCACTCACGGAATCAGTCAAGTACCAAATAAAAAGATTTACATTTGCATCTAGCTTTCCTCTCTTATAAAATAATATAAAATAAGTAATATCAAAACTGGAAAACATATTATGATTGCCAACAACTCTCAGCAGGAACAGATCCAAATGAAGTAGAAAAGGGTGCTGGGCCCACCTTTTCTGGGGAAAATGTGGTTGTTTATATAGAAAATCACTGAAGCATGACTGGAGCAGGGCCCTTCTTAGGTAGTCAGTGCAGTGGGCCCCGACTTATGAAAATGTCTGGATCCGCCGCTGAGATAGCATCACATTCAAGAAATATAGCATCACATGACACTGAAAGACCCTGGGGATCGCGAACACTGGGTTGCTGTATGGCGTTTAATGTTAATTTGGTATAGGTTTGGAAGTTAGAATATTCACTGTTCTGGAATGTACCTGTATAATCATTTAAAAAAAATTAGACATAAAATAAATTTGTCGTTTCGGAATCGAATGCATTCTGGGTAATATTTTCAAAAGCGTTCACCAAAAAGTTGTGATTGGCTTAACACGTACTAAATATTGGAATTCCATCCAATGATGTGGCGTTATTTTCATTTTGGTGTACGAACAATGAGATTACCCATAGTCCTATATATAGATTCCGAAAAGGCGAATTACATTTGTACCTACCTGTTCAAACCTTTTTGTTTCAACTTGGAGGCTGGAAACAAGCATTAACTTAAATTTGTTATGGCCTGTAGTAAATTAAATTAACAAACATTTTTTTTTTTTTTTGCAAAAACTTGTTATGTTGATAGTTAGGGACTGTTTTACAAAAATGTACGGTGGATATCATATTGTTAAGTTTTAACACACCATTTTTCACAGAATTGCATGTATACTTGGAATACAATGTAAATCATACATGTTTATATATGAAAATATTTGTATCTGTAATACTACTTACTGGATGGGTTCTTTTTTTTGTGTACACAGTTGTAAATTGTTTCTTTTTATTATTACAGGTTCAAGATGACAATGATGAGAACAAAAACGCAAAAGATAAGCCTTACATGTACATTGCAATAAGTGACTGCAGAATGTATGAACAGTTGGTAATCCACAAGCTTCGTGTCAAAATACTTCTTTTCAACACATATTTTATCGTCATCCGGAAAACATGGTAAACAATGTGTTCAGGGCAACATAACTTTTGAAATGGAATAAAGTTAATTTTCCAACCAGACATTCCACAGTGTGATCATGGTGATGTCAAACAGCATGATAAAAATGGTTTAAAAATCTAGAAAGACTCAGCTTAAAGGTAAAAGGAGGAACCAGTTATTGACACCCATCTTTTGTTGCCTGTTTTCTGGACAGAAAGAAAACCTCCATTAATAGAATGCAGAAAGTGAAAGATATGGCTGTTTAATTGTAAAAGTAATGGAACATACAGATGGAAACGTGTGTAAAGCAAAAACTTCATTCAATCTATAAAGTAATTCAACATCTTGTAGCAGCCTCGTAGAGATCGTTCTACGTTCTACAGCCGTACAGGTTGATCTAAAGTGAACAGTTCTAACTTTCAACATGAACACAGAAATTAATCTAAACAAGTACAATTTGATCCCAAAGAATTTGTGCACATATACATTGTACATGTATAGTGGAAAAATTACATTTGCAATTTATTACTAACAGAAGACCAAAATTAAAGGGCAAAAAGTTATAGACAAGAACAGCAGTATCAACATTTGAACAGTAACTTCATCCATTAATTTTTTGTCAAGCGTGTGTATCAAAACATTAATTTGATTAAATATTTCTTTTTATGCACTGTATTTACAATTTCATGAGTAATTAGGTCAGATCGATTTCAGATTTTTATGAAAGTTATTGGGTCTTTCATCGCAATTATTTATAGGTCACTGTACAGCTTTCAACAATGAGTAAAACTCTTATCATGTGCATTTATACATATAATTACCTGAGTTATGCTACATTTAATACACAAATTAACAAATAATGACAGACAGCAACCAAAAAAGAACAACATCAGCTTTAGCTTGAGAGACTGGCATATAAAATGTGACATAGTAAACATATTTTGAGAGTTTTATTGTGACATTAACATGATTAAGAAAGGGCATTAAATATCATGTACATGTATGGGTACATATAAAAATAAGTAAATGTGGTTTCATTGCTAATGAGACAACTCTCTGCAACATGGACAAGCAACTAAATGACGTAGACGTCAACAACTAAAGGTCGGTGTAAGGCCTACAACTATGAGCAAAATTCATACAACATAGCCATTTAGCTTAAATGCTCGTCTTGTAAATTGTACTGCCTTTAACAATTGAGGGTGTTACAAAATTCAATAAAAGAAACCAGAAAAAAGTTCAAACCTGCGAAATCCTTAGAGAATTGTGTAAATAATGACAAATGAAACATGCAGTGGTGGATTCAGGTTTAAAGTTTGAGATTCAGGTTATTCAATAGGAGGCGGTACCCGTACTTTTAATTCCCATGTTACGGAAAGTTTCATGTACATTCACCAGCTAAATTTAGGATTTTTTATATTCTTGTAATATATTTAAAAGAATCTACTATAAGGTGAAAAGTGTCAGTCAATATGAGAGATAATTAAAACCCTGGTGACTTGCTTATGTATGGATATCAATGAATACCAGCAATTGACAAGTTCAAATTCCATGGACAATGCAGAAAAATAAAATGAATATATCAATAGCTCAATCAAAATTGATGTCAAACATACAAAACATGCAAAGGACAATCTGACATCAGCTATGGTAAAAGAAATATTTTGAAAATGAATATCCTTGCCTGGAAAGAACTGGAAAATACAAAATGAAGGAAAAAAGTGAAAATAATTTTCACACAGCAACCCCAGAAAAAATATGTCTGTGTAGTCACAGATGATAGGAAACATTCCATTTTCCCCACCCTGAATACCAAATTCTCTTCCATTTAAAATAAAGTGGTTCTCTATACTTTTCAAGACTTCTGATTGAACTTGTCATACTCATTTTCAAACATATTCTGCAACTGAATATGTCAGAACTGCTTGATTTCTTTTATTCTTCTGTTATACAATTTTAATGCATACCATTATCATAAATTTACAAACCCATAATTAATAAAGGATTTATATAGTTAGAGATCAAGGATTTATATAGTTAGAGATCAAGGATTTATATAGTAAGAGATCAGTGATTTATATAGCAAGATCTTGCTATACACAAAATAAATAGTCTGATATGACTGGGACTATTGTACTGTTAGTATAATAATCCCAGGATATAAATATAAATCACCTGGGGCTGGAGGAAAGTAAACGGTTGATAAAAAGAACCAAGGACAACACACATATATAGAACTTAGATAACCAACATATACACCATAAGACTACTCTTCAAAGTTTAAGCGACCAAATTTGCATAGAGATTAGTAGTACAAATTATTTATGAAGGTGGAACTGCACATATTTTGTCAGTCCTTTTTACGGGAAAATTTAACATTCTATATACAACTGAAGCCTAAAGAGGGGCATCAAACACAGACAACTTGTTTTATTATCGTCGGTTACTACAAAGGTCAAACGATTTCAACAGACATTGTCAATAAGACCAATTTATGTTGAGGTTTAATTATGTCAATATACTCCCACATCGTCAACTGTGACAACAGAGTTGCGGTTCTTTGATTATTGTTCGAGTCTTCAGTGCGCTTGAATAACATAGACAATTCATCGAAACCATAGTTACCAATTCTAAATTCACAAAAGCGGGTTACCAGAGATATTTCCCAAAAATCAACTGAAAGAGAAAGCTATAGATATAACCTAATAGAAAAGTGCTGCGCGCTTTTGAATATGAAACTGTAATCAAAATAGGAACGAAACTGTGTACAAATTTAACGTTATATGCTGCCGGGTAAACTAAAAATATTATTTTTATTTAATATGTTCACTTCTGGAAAATCGCGCAGCACTTTAAATTAACGGGAAAGCACAAGGATTCGTTTAAAAAAATTGTTGATTTTTATTCAGTGTAGTAACCCGTTTTTGCCAATTTGGTTTAGGCATTTTACCCTGTAGAAGTCACGTGATCTAGGCGATCATGACCAAAATTTCGGTTTACTAAATCCTTACTACACGAATATATAAATTCAACAACTAAGATTCTTGAATTTTGGTTTTAACAATTTTATTCTTGATATATCATATGTTTGTCACTATTTACGTTTCAAAGTTCCTTAACCTACCTGCGTAATTGTTTTTGGTATGCCCTTTTGAACAGCCGTATACTATTGTTGCCTTTATTTTGCCCCTTATACCTAAACAGCTACTATAATAACCCCATAATAAACCCCAGCAATCCTATTGTGGTATGGAACCTTATGCTGAAATTAAAGAGAAATTCATACACTAATATTCAAGTTATTGCCTGCAAACCAGAACAAAAGTTGTTTTCTGTCCGTTTTCGACCACTAATTATTAAACGATACAGGCCCTGTCCCTCCAAAATCATTCCAAACTTTCATTTTGAAGTATGGAACCTTATAGTAAAATTTCAAAATTTCCATACTCTAATCCGCAAATTAGTGTCTTGAAACATAGTTATTGTCTGTGAACCACACACATAATTGTTTTTGTAAGGCCCTTTTGAACAACCGTATACTACTGTTGCCTTTATTTTGCCCCTTATACCTAAACAGCTACTATAATAACCCCATAATAAACCCCAGCATTCCTATTGTGGTATGGAACCTTGTGCTAAAATTAAAGAGAAATTCATACACTAATATTCAAGTTATTGCCTACAAACCAGAAAAAGTTTTTTGTCCGTTTTCGACCACTAATTATTAAACGATACGGGCCCTGACCCTCCAAAATTATTCCAAACTTTCATTTTGAAGTATCGAACTTTATAGTAAAATTTCAAAGAAATGCATACTCTAATCCACAAATTAGTGTCTTGAAACACAGTTTTGTCTGTGAACCACACACATAATTGTTTTTGTTAGGCCCTTTTGAACAGCCGTATACTACTGTTGCCTTTATTTTGCCCCTTATACTTAAACAGCTTTTATAATAACCCCATAATAAAACCCAGCATTCCTATTGTGGTATGGAACCTTGTGCTAAAATTAAAGAGAAATTCATACACTAATATTCAAGTTATTGCCTGCAAACCAGAGAAAAGTTGTTTTCTGTCCGTTTTCGACCCTAATTATTAAACAATATGGGCCCTGACCCTCCAAAAATCATTCCAAACTTTCATTTTGAAGTATGGAACCGTGTGGTAAAATTTCAAAGAAATCCATACTCTAATCCACAAATTAGTGTCTTGAAACACAGTTATTGTCTGTGAAGCAGACACATTATTGTTTTTATTAGGCCCTTTTGAACAGCCGTATACTACTGTTGCCTTTATTTTGCCCTTATACCTAAACAGCTACTATAATAACCCCATAATAAACCCCAGCATTCCTATTGTGGTATGGAACCTTGTGCTAAAATTAAAGAGAAATGCATCATAGGTCAAATTTATTTGTTCAGTGTATGTTCAATGGTGTTACTATGTCCTTTGATTGAGTTAAGCTATTTCAGTTGATATTTTATAGTGTGTCTTTCTATGTTGTGATGTTACACTATTGTTTCAGAAAAAGGGTGAAGGTTTGGTACCATTAAAACGTTTAAACCCGCTGCATTTGTTTGCACCTGTCCTAAGTCAGGAATCTGATGTTCAGTAGTTGTCGTTTGTTGATGTGGTTCATAAGTGTTTCTCGTTTCTCGTTTTTATATAGATTAGACCGTTGGTTTTCCCGTTTGAATGGTTTTACACTAGTAATTTTGGGGCCCTTTATAGCTTACTGTTCGGTGTGAGCCTAGGCTCCGTGTTGAAGACCGTACTTTGACCTATCATGGTTTACATTTATAAATTTTGACTTGGATGGAGAGTTGTCTCATTGGCACTCATACCACATCTTCTTATATCTATACACTAATATTCAAGTTATTGCCTGCAAATCAGAAAAAGTTGTTTTCTGTCCGTTTTCGACCACTAATTATTAAACGATATGGGCCCTGACCCTCCAAAAATCATTCCAAACTTTCATTTTGAAGTATGGAACCGTGTGATAAAATTTCATTGATATAAATACTCTTATACACTAATTATTATCCTGAAACATGAAAAATGCTTGTTTTGGGCCCTTTTTGGCCTTTAATTCCTTAACAGCTATGACATTAACCCCAAAATAAATCCCAATCTTTCTATTGTGGTGTGTAACCTTGTGCTAAAATATTAACCAAATAAATATCTCTTATTCTCAAGTTTTTGACTTAAAACCAGAAAAATATGTGTTTGTGACCCCTATTTTGTCCCTAATTATGAAACCGCTTAAAAATAACCCCAAAATCAATCCCAACCCTTCTATTGTGAAATGGAATATTGTACTAAAATTTCTAACACATCAAGACACTTACGCTAAATTTATTGTCTGCAAACCAATTTATTTTCCATGAACCATTAAAACTGACCTTTTTGGCCCCTGATAACGGAACCAAAAGATCAATAGCCCAACAAAACAATCACATCCATCTTTTAGTGGATCGGAACCTTGTGATAAAATTTCATACAGATCTAATAGAACCGCTTGCGGTCGAAAAGAAAAACGGTGAAAATCATCATTTAAAAGCAAGAAATAATACAAGGAGTTGACTGACAATTTTGGCCATATGACTTATTTGCAGATCTTGTCTTGCTTAACAATTTTGCATTTCTATCCATCTTTTATAGTTTTCAAGTTAATAGACAAAATGTAAAAATAATTGGTAAAATTATACTCAAAATCATCATAGAAGGGCAATAACTCAAACAAGGAGTAGACTGACCATTTCTGCCAAGTGGATTTGATTGTTAATCTGGTCTTGCTGTTCATTTTGCTATTCCAAGTTTCTGTCTATCTATTAGTTTTCAAGATAAAAGGCAAACATTCGTCTTTTAATGGCAGTAACTCCTATAACACATCGTCTGACAGTTTTGATTTAAATGATCAGTTGGTAACATCTCATCATATGATTATATTCAACATTTTTCAATAGTGGTTTTAAAGATAAGAGAAAAACTTGCATTTTAGACCTATATTATTGTTTTATTTTTAGCCAGGTTGGCTGTGCACGTGTTGGTTGACATGTGAGATCACTAAACACATAATCGTAAACTTACATTTTCTTAAACTAATACCATAATGATAAATTGACTGATTTGTAGATCTTATGATCTAGTCATTTTACTGTTTAAAATTTCTCTCTATATAATATAGTTAAGAAGCATTATGTGAGTATTGCATGGCAATACATAGTCCCTACGGGTTCAAAATTCATTGAACTTGAACAAAATGATAACTTGATCTGTATCATGTCATGATAAAACTATATACCAATTATCAAATCAATATCTTCAAGCATGACAAAACAAAGTGCAGAAAACTGATTATTGGAGTGGATTATCTAAGTTCGAGGACCATAACTCTCTGCACAAAATCATTAGACTGTACCAACAATCGAACTTGATCTGTAACTTGTCATGATAAAACTATAATATTATACAAATCATAAAATTAATATCTTCAAGCATGATGCAACTGATTATTTGAGTGGATTTTCTAAGTTCGATGACCATAACTCTGCACAAAATCGTCAGACTGGAACGAAATTTGAACGTGATCTGTAACTTGTCATGATAAAACAATACACCAAATATCAAATCAATATCTTCAAGCACGAATGAAAAAGTTTGGAAAACTGATTTGCCGGACTGACGGTTGAACAGACAAATTGACAGACACACAGACACATAGACAGACAGACATACAGACATAAATCCCTTCGACTTCGTCGGTAGACGGCTTAGACTAGATAACTTAAAGAACATTCAAGTAAAGTTTAGTAACATTTGACTAAGTAATTTCAGAGGAGAAGATTTTTTGAAAGTTAATGATGATGGACGAACTGACAACGACAACAATGGATGGCAAAATAAAATGATGAAGTGAAGAAAAACATGCTAAATTTTACCAAAAAAATAGCAGTGATACCTAATTTAAGAAATTTCTACAAAATTAAAATTTACCTTTAACATGTTTAAGGTATGTCTAATGCAGAAATTACGTTATATCTAAACAGTTGATTAATGAATTACAATTGAGTCTTTAGTTTTAAAGATAAAATTTGATAACGATTCTCATAAACTGATTGAAGTTCTTAGGTGTTGAGGGATGACTTTCTATTAATTAAGGCCCTGTAATAAGGGTCAACCAGGATGAAGGGCAAGAAATTTGACTGCCACTGACAAAAGTAAAATAACAAAATACCAAACTCTATGGGAAATTCAAAACGAAAAGTCCTTTTAAAATTAAAAAGCTCAAACACGAATAGAAAACTGTCATATTCCTGACTTGGTACAGGCATAAACCTAAATTAGAAAATGGTGGATTAAACCTGGTTTTATAGCTAGCTAAACCTCTCACTTGTGTGACAGTGGTATATAATTCCATTTTATTGACAACGATGTGTTGTGAGGGTTAATTGGATAGGGACAGACATATAGCCTTACAAAGGGCAACTAAGGACACTTCAACGATTTGTAGCAAGAGTTCTAAACGTGCACAGAGTGTTGCACTCTCTTCAAGGATATCAGATTTAATGTCACCATTCTTACCTGACGTGGCTGCGAATTTGTACATCCCGCACAACCAAACAGACTTCTTTTGCAACGGTTTCACTGTCGGTCGGGAGATGACCAAGAATGACCATATTTCAATTTCCAAGTCACCCTTGGGATATTAGAAAGATCAATATAATCTATTTATTATCATTAAATTTAAATTAGTGATTCATACGTCAATTTTGAAAAGACTTAAGTTGTCAAAAATATGTGTGAGTTTTCCAAGGATGAATTACTGGTTAAATATGAATTTAATATTGTTGAATTTGAGGTTAAGTTTGTTTGAACAACTGGTTCGTTTTAAATACCCGATTGAAGTTTGATACTTAATTAAATACGCTAAGGAGAATCTGAATATATAATTTGATGATTTCATTTCAGTGACAGATCAAAGAAGTTGTGATTCTAGAAATAGAAACCATGGTAAATGAATAGGATGAAGTCACAGCAGTCATTGTGGTTTAGGAGTGTAATCATCCTTATAATATTGTCGATTAGCCAATCAATTTTAAACTTCTTAATATTTAATAAATATATCCTTGTATATTTTTAAAAACGTGACTATTGAAAGTCAGAATGATTTTTTTAAACTAGACATATCTCACGGACACCCTTTCGGAGATTAAAGAAAATCAAGACTGCATAGGCTTCGGGACTTCAATCTTATTCTGAAACTTTAAAATGAATAGGAAAAGAAAATTTTGCTATTGATTAATCTATTTTAGACTACGCATGACGCTATCAATCATAGGTTTTACCTTACAAATACAAATATAACACAAAATCAATGTATACCTGTATTTCGTGGTAATTTTTTCTGTATATCTTCTACTTGTTTCTGTAAATCAGGTGGTATTTTCCGTTTTAATGGCCTAGGTTCTGCTGGTTCAGTCATCCTGTTCTATCCTACATTTAAACAATCATCTTTGATAGAGCTAGTTTGTGCACAATAACTTAAAAATAACAAAATAAAAGGCTCCTTAGAACCTAATTCCCTCACTTGCAAAATTTTGCTGTTAAAATTTTTACATATTTATTATAGTTTCAAGATGATAGGCAAACATTGCCATTAAGTCACACATCTTGTAGTGCTGATAAAATGTTCTATCCTTGCTAGTTTTTGTGATTAATTGGAAAAAGGCATTTAACTCATCTAAGGGGTCAATTGACAATTTCAGGTAAGTTGGCTTATTAGTAGATCTAAATTTGATGAACATTTTGCTAATGTTTAATGCAAGAAAAGCTCCTTTCAGACTAGTAAATAGACCGTATTTGAATATTTTATTATCTATAAATTTAAGTCCTAATGGATATGCAACCATGACAACCATTTAAAGACCGGCAATTCAACTTTTTATTACAGTGAAATTCAAGAATAGAGCAAAATATGACTTCTTTACTTATAAAGCAAATAAAACCTAACACAAGATATATCTTGCCTGTATTTTTGTAATATAATGCACATGTTAAAATCAAAATAACAACATTCCAACATGTAAACTATTCAAAGATTTCAAATACATTATGACCCATGACTTAGGAAAAGGCCAAATAATCTATTTGGAATGGAGATCTACTAATACTAAAAATGCAACTGCATACAAAGTAATTGACTTATCATTAGTGGTCCCCTTAAACTGACCTAATCACAAACTTTAACATGTAAACTATATATGCAAAAGTTGCAAAATCAGTGAACCAAGCCTGAGGGCAAGGTCCAATATTTACTGTGGAATTGAGATTTGCCAATGCTAATAAAACTGCATACCAAATTAAATACCACGGACTCCTCTTAAACTGACTTAACCACAAACTTGCTTGTCCGAACATGACTTTTTATCCTATATAAAGAAACAGCAAAGACTAAATTAGCAGAAGAAACAGTCACTAAACAGTTAATTTCATTTCTTTTGAAGGTCCAAGAATGAATAAAGTATCAATTATAATTATAATTAAAATCAGAGCGTCACTGATCATGCTGATAAGTCTTATAAAGACGAAATGTGGGTCAAGCATAAAAAATATAAGCATATGAGACTGGTATTTTGATCAGTTCTTAAATAAAGGCAACAAGAGTATACTGCTGTTCAAAAGTCATAAATCGATTGAGAGAAAACAAATCCAGATAAACAAACTAAAACCTAGGGAAACATTTCAACTATAAGAGGAAAACAACGAAACAACAGAACACTGAACTGCAACAAAAACAAACAACAATGCAACATACAAAGAAACGAACTATTAGATATCAACTGCAATATTCCTGACTTGGTACAGGACATTTTAAGAAATATGGTGGGTTGAACCTGGTTTTGTGGCGAGCCAAACCTCTGCGCTTTATGGCAATGTAAAATATACACTGTACTGCAAAATGGCAATATTACATGACGGGAATATAGAACAAATAATTGCAAGAACATCAAGGACAAGAAAAATACATGAATTAATAATATTATTGTACATTTCGACATGTTGACCACAGAATAACAACGAATAACTAAAATTAATTTCGGACAGTACACAAAACAGCTTGATAGAACTACGAACTGTGTGTCTGTAAAACGAATGGATCAACGCCACACAAAGTAACGTCACAGGTAAATTTCTAAAATTGGAAATCAATCAAGATTAGGTTTCTAATTATGTTATTTGATGTATTCTATACCAATTACAAGAATATTAATATAGAATTGTGTTAGTAATAGTGCAACTAACTATGTCGGCCTTTCTTCAAATTCAAACTGTAAAACAAATAAATCCTGTGCACATAGTTGATCATAGTTGCTTTAAACTAAAACCATACAAATGAACTGGGTGGTTAATTATCTTTACTTTTTCAAACGAATAAAAATAGAGTCTATACAAACGATTAGACACAAAACAATATTCGATCAAAATTACAAAAAAACTTCGTAACTAAATACATAAACGCTGGATAAACATATACCGAGACACTTCTTATAGTAATGCGAATTTAAAGAGCAAGAATGGCATAAAACTAACAATTATAAAGAAACTATAGTGTATAGAAATTTGTTGCTTTTTGCTTATGTTTATGCTATAGTGACATTCAGTCAGAAATTTATCCTAAAAGAACGTTTCCCTCCTTGTTTT
Organism: Mytilus coruscus; assembly: GCA_017311375.1. Classification (NCBI taxonomy): domain Eukaryota; kingdom Metazoa; phylum Mollusca; class Bivalvia; order Mytilida; family Mytilidae; genus Mytilus; species Mytilus coruscus. The sequence goes on along the minus strand of CM029597.1, from coordinate 98,049,850 downwards.
GTTGACAAGGCACGAAAATTAGACAAAGTGTCAGTGCCACTGTGATCATAAAAATCTTGTTTATCAGTTCTTGCATTTTACGAGGTTTGACATTAGAAAATTCTTCAAATGATTTTCGCTTTCTTGAACCGTTGTCAAATTTTACAAAAGGTACAAAGAAGAACGATACACATTCTGTGTTTCTTTTGCATCACGAATATTCTCAGCAGAGGAATGCAAAGTTTCAAAATATTTACCATCAAAGAGTTGAGCATCATTCAAGGGTTAATTCAACAACTTAGCTGATGTGGCTTTGCTACTGAAACATACCGTTTTCAAGAAAAACAAATCTTCTGGTCATAACAACAAAATTAGCAATTATACGTCAAGTCATATATGTCATAGATTTGAAACATGCTACTAAAGCTGAACATGCTTCTTCTCTATCTTTTCAGACTCTACTTCATCAATATAGATAGCTATCGTAGATCCATATGAAACACGTCTCTGTCATGAAAATAGTGCAAACTATGTTCCTCTTTATTGTATGTTTATTTGTCGGCGTGGCAGCAGTCGAAATTAGATGTTACTAAATGGTTGACTTGAACAGTTATATATTTTATAAGTCTCCTATCGCCACTTTAAGCTCTAGATGAATTGTTTACTTTTTTTAATACGTATCAATTTACCTGTGAAAGGAAGGTAGGAATAAGCAACTTTATATGGTCTACAAAGCCTTTTTTCTTACTGTCCATAGTAGAAGACAAACACTCCTATATATTGTCATCAATCTTGGAATCAGTGAAATTTTGATTAGATATACCATAAAGGATTTGTCATCTCTTAGGCGCACTGATCTACTTTTAAGCATACCTGAAAATGATTCCTTTTCTACATTTTAAACATCTCAAATGTTGTGCCTTCTAAAGGCAATTGTAAATTCGTTGCCTGGCCTGGTTTAAGACGTGACGATAAATAGGAACGTCGTGCTTCATCTTTTCAACGTCCTGTGAACAATTAATGTTCAATTCATTAGCCATTTTATGAAGAAATCTATTCCATTGAATAGGGTCAGTAGAGCCTGGTGCACCTTCACTGACAAGAGAAATATTGTGTTCAAAATAAGGTATGTTATGAGTTTCATTAGTATTGTCATCTAAACATATTTAACCTATGATATTCATTTCATCATCTTGTGATCTTACAGAGATCTGATCATCAGGAACAAACTTGTTGTTTTAGAACAAGACGGACTTGGCTGTTTTAGTTGGTTTTGTTTATCCTATTCAGCAATGATGATGTTAAATTCAATTGGCTCGTACTTCAAAACGGGCGTATCATTCTGTGCATCCTCTGCACACCTGTCACTTTCAATCCACTCAGCATTTTAACAACGTTCTTTTCCTTTCAACCTTCTGCACAGAAGGTTTTGCGCTTAAGGAAAATTCAATGCTTGCTTTATCCAATATTTTATCAACGACCAATCGTCTTTATCATCCCCATCCCGGTAAATGTCACATGGTAAACGTTTATGACATATTCAATGCCGAAAACATTCATCGTGATTCGTCTATCACATTCATACGTGTACTGCATCTTTTACAACTCTTAAATTTATCAGTATCAAATAAAATTGTAAATTCTTTACTTCAATGCAGTTTGACAAATTGACACCAATTAAACAAATCAGGAAGTACAGATTCTATATGTAATGTAGTGTTTCCTACAGAAGGTTTTTGGTTGGCGTGGCCTCCTACCCTTTTGCGGGGAAAAATTGGCACCATGCTCCTTTTCAGTCTTATTTTATAACGCCCTGCAATTCATCTTTTAGTATATATTTTAAGATCGTTTTGAGTAATTTGCATGGACGAAATTCAAAATTGTAATGGTCAAAATTTTCTTGAATATACTTTTAGTTATTATGTTTGAACAATTCTAAAGGGACTTGAGTACAAATACAGTACATGATTGAATCGAATAAGGACATCATGTACAGCAACTTTAAAACAATTTTGCAATGTATACAATTCAAAAGGGAACCAGGGAATTACTTGATTTAGTATTTTTCTATGCATGGAATGAACATTAGTATTACTAAGCAATTCAGCTGTCTGTTATTATAATTATATATAATTATATTTGCATTACAAGTTTGACTGCTTCAATTATTTGATCGGCCATGACATCACTTTGTTCGAATTTACGATCATGGCACTCTTACAGTTGTTATCTAAATGAAATAAAGATTAAGATAATACATATAGCTGATATAGTTTTGATTGTATCTATACCACATGACGAATTTCATGAAAGAAAATTAGTCAATTACAATTCCCCTTTGTGGGAAAAATTCAAATGAACCAAATTACAACTTATCCTTAAGGTTCATAACCAAAATGTGTTTAAAGTGTAATTTCAACCCAATTCCTTTGGGAGGTGTATGAAACAAAAGCACACATGTGCCTGTATCGCTCACCTTAAATAAACATTACCAGTAAGGTTATTAGTACTCTAGTATGTCGTTTATAGCTGACTATGCGGTATGGGCTTTGTTCATTGTTGAGGGCCGTACGGTGACCTATAACTGTTAACTTCTATGCCATTTGGTATATGGTTGAGAGTTGTCTCAATGGCAATTATACTACATCTTTATATAGGACTTTATGCAAATACTATAAGTTACTCTTTGTGTTGCTGATCAGTTTTCCAATAAACATGCTGAAACTAGCTCCTACAGTGTTTTGATAACAGCCAAAATTGCATAAAACTGTAAAATCTACATTTCAGGGGCATTAACTCTTAAATGGATTGTCAGAGTTTATGAGTAGATAGAACTTGGCATGCCAAAATTCTTGCAGTATACACTTTTAAACGTGGTCCTATAGATTTCAGAAAAACAAAATAACAACAAAATAATTCAAAATTTAAAAAAGGTATATTTCAAAGGCAATAGCTGAAAACTGACTTTTCTGAAATTTTAATGAGTTACTATCTTTGCTGTGTTGAATATTTTTGCAGTTTATGCTTCTAACAAAGCGCCTATGTATTTCATTATAACAGCTGAAAACTTTACAAAATGATATTTTAGGGCAATAATTCCACAAGAGAGCACACGCTGAAATGTCTCGTCTGGTTTACAGACCATGATTAGTTTTATGTTGATAGCCCAAAAGATGAAATTTTGCTACAAGTATCATATAAACTTAAAATTCTTCATGATCCATGAAGTGAGGTCAGAGACAAATGAAAGCTGTCAGAGAGATAAATGAGAGCTGCCAGAGAGACATGCACAACTTACAATCATTCCATACACCAAAATAAGGTTACCAATTGCTTAGAGTATTAGAAAAACAGACCAAAACATAAAACTTACCATTGACCAATGAACCGTGAAAATGATGTCAAGGTCAGATGTAACCTGCCACACTGACATTCACCCATTACAATTATTCCATACACCACACATACATGTAGCTGACCTACTGCTTATAGTATCCTAATGATGTAACTTTAACCTTGGTCATTGATCCATGACATGAGGTTGAGGTCAGGTGATACCTGTCTGACGGACATGTAGACGTTGCAAGGAACTCATATACTAACTATATATAGTTAGCCATTTTCACAATAAGAGAGAAATTCACATATGAAAAAGCAGTGACTGAACCATGAAAATAAGGCCAAAGACATTGGACAGACGGTAACTTCGTAACATAAGGTAGATACATCTTGTTGTGATGATCTTTTGGTATTTTCAATTTTAACCTTTAGTTTTCAGAAGAATGGCACAGAATATGGCAAAAAGGTGAATCAACATTTTAAGGGCAATTACTCCAAAAGACGGACATTATTTCCCAAAATTTGCGTATGTAGAACTTCAAGCGGTTGTGCCGAACATTTTACTTGTTTTTCTTCTTTTTGCAATAGTTTTTGAGATATTAGAAAAATGTAGTGTGCCCCATGTGTTAAAAACTCGAGGTTCAAAAGTAAAATAACAAAATAACGAACTCAAGGAAAATTCAAATCGGAAAATCCCTTACCATATGGCAATATCAAAACCTTAAACACATCAAACGAATGGAAAACACAGCCAGGTTGGTTGATTAATCTGAACAAAATCCCAAACTTTATTTTAGTTGACATCTTATAGATGTAACAGACAAACTATGGTTTCATCCGTTGATTTACTACTTATAGACCATTATTTTTCTAATAAAATATGCTTGTTCCAGCACACTCCATCTCTGCCTTTTCTTTTCTGAAAACATACTAATAGTAAGAGTTGAATCTTGAATAAATTCCAAAGGCTAATTTCTTCCTACTTTCACTCTGGTCAAATCACTACTTTCACTTTCAACACTAAATTTTTCTCACATGACTTACTTATTTCGATATATATGCAATTTATAGGACGACTAAAATAGTAAAAATTTGAAGAAAACAGTATTTAAAAACGCCGGAAGAAGCACCCATATACATGTATATAACTTGGGAACAAAGGGCCCCAGGCCTATTGGCCAGGTGAAACAACTTGTTTAAACAAAAGTGTACTTACAGCAATTCTCTAAACTGTAATTGGTAAATATATTGTATATGTCACATTAGCTTACATAGACGACTGCAGCCAGAAGTCCATTACTAGGGAAGTGTGCAACCTGTGCTATAAACTAAGGCGATCACGAGTCCCCGTTATCAACATAAAACGTCATAGGCGGTCGAGATCATCACAATCTCTTTTATCATAAAACAGATAACTGCTGAATTTTTTACTTTGAAATTTTATTTTGTTACCGATGAACTGTAAAGTTCAAGGTAATAAAGAATTTAAAGAATTTGAATTTCCTTCAGTTTTTGTTATATTTGTTTTCGTTTTTTTTGTTTTTTTTTTGTTATAAATTAGGCTGTTAGATTTCTCATTTGAATTGTTTCATATTTTCATGCATCGGGGCCTTGTATTATGGCTGACCATACGGCATGGTTTTCACTCATTGTTGACTTGGGACACTTAGGCCTTACGGTTGCCTATAATTGCTTACATCCACTTCATTTGAACTTTGCTGGATATTTGTCTCATTGGCAATTATACCAGACATACCCCATATCTTATTTTTATTGTTATCATGAACGATTCTTTACCAAAACTGAAGACTACAGCAACTGAAAGTAAATGAGAGGCGAAAGATATCCTCAAAATCTACCAAAGCTAGGGACATTCAAATTCATAATTCGAAAATAAACAAACAATGCCATGGCTGAAAAGAAAAATACCTACCGGCAGACAAACAGATAAATATAACACTGCACAAAACACAACACACTGTCAACGAAAACCAATGACTGGGCATCACGAACAGAAGGTAATCTCAGGTGCTCCGGAAGGGTTTCTTGCAGCTAGATCCTGCTAAACATGTGATACCCGTGGTGTTTCTCGTGTTAGTGCAAACCTGGTGATAAGTATAATTCGGTAGGTTCGGGGAAACGGGGACGGATTTAATATTTGCGACAATTGGAAGATATCCGTCGTCATCTGTGAAACAGGTATTTCATAAGGAAGCAACTATTTAACTTCAGGAGGGTTATTATTTTTACCTTAGTCAGTAACTTATTTTGCACAAAGTGCAAACATTATTTTCAGTTTTACATTATTGAGAGAAACACATACCTAAGATCAGGATTGACGTCAATGAGAGAAACACATATCTAAGATCAGGATTAACGTCAATGAGAGAAACACATATCTAAGATCAGGATTAACGTCAATGAGAGAAACACATATCTAAGATCAGGGTTTACGTCATAAAGAGAAACACATATCTAAGATCAGGGTTTACGTCATAAAGAGAAACACATATCTAAGATCAGGATTAATGTCAATGAGAGAAACACATATCTAAGATCAGGGTTTACGTCAATGAGAGAAACACATACCTAAGATCAGGGTTTATGGCAATGAGAGAAACACATATCTAAGATCAGGGTTTATGTCAATGAGAGAAATACATATCTAAGACCAGGGTTAATGTCAATGAGAGAAACACATATCTCAGATCAGGGTTTACATCAATGACAGAAACACGCATTTAAGATGAGGATTTACCTCAATGAGAGAAACACATATGTAAGATCAGGGTTTATGTCAATGAGAGAAACACATATCTAAGATAAGGGATTATGTCAATGAAAGAAACACATATCTAAGACCAGGGTTTATGTCAATGAGAGAAACACATATCTCAGATCAGGGTTTACAACAATGAGAGAAAACATATGTAAGATCAGGGTTGTTGTCAATGAGAGAAACACATATCTAAATCAGGGTTTATGTCAATGAGACAAACACATATTCAAGATGAGGGTTTATGTCAATCTCTATCCGGTTTTACTGCACCAAATATTGAAATAATACTTTAATTAAACTCTTCTCGATATAATGATATTGTTTCTTTTGTTAATTTGTATAATTGTTTTTAATTGTTGATTTCGCTCTTTTTTGTGCCTTATCAATTGAGTTATGACAGTATACATGTCAAACTGCAAAAGAAAATCTCAGCTTATTTCTTTGACATTGACATAATTGGTGATCTTGGAAAATTTTCTACACACTTAACTAAATCATGTTGGAAGTGCTGGTGATTGTGAAAACTGAAATAGATAAAATGTTATTTGTCAGTTTGCTGTTTCGTTAAGATTTATCCAAAGTGTCCATTTTTTAAAGGACAATCAAAAACTCTCAACCAGTTACTGTGATCTCTATATTCTACCAAAGTATAAATGAAACAATTCAGATACTCACTCAATTTCACATCATGCTCCTTATATTTCTAAAAAACAAAAGAATTTAACATTAAAGGTCAAGATACAATCCATGGTCTATGTCACAGATTTTGGTAAAATTTTGCATACAACTTTGGCTTGTTGAACTATAACTGAAAATCTAAAAAGTAATGCATTCATCTCTTTTATTTTCTGAAATATTACCAAATAATTCTTTCAAAATAGGTGAACATTTATATAAAAAGCATATAAAACATGCTTTCTTGAATTTGTCTTAAAATCATCAAACTACAAATGCATAGATTTGTCTTAAAATTGACATGCTGTTGATACATAAATTCCTATTTAATAGATATAAATTAACCATAGGGTGGACTACTTTGTTTTTGGTGTATTAACCAATCTGTAAACTATTTTGTAATAAAAAAAATCAAATATCAAATGTACCAATGTGATGAAGTTACGCTTATTTCGATGTTTTGTACTACTACTACACCTAAAACACCATTTTTATAGATGTGTACTTTAACAAAATCTTTTATGCAAACAACAAAAGTTTTATTTTGTATATATCAAATGATTAATCATTATATCCCTGCATTGTAGTTGTTTTAAGGAAAAGATTTGGATATGATTAATTAATTGATTAATTGTTGGTGTTTAACACAACTTTTCACACTTTTGGCTATATCGTGGCTGCCAGATTTTATTGGAGATGGAAGAACCACAACCATTAGCAGTAAAACTGTCAATCCTATGTAATTAAGGTAATAGTAGAACACTCCTTCTACAAGCAGGGTTTGAACTCACAACCTCAGTGTGCATGAGTATTGACAGGCTTTGTGGTCACTATAGATAAACTACTTGAGACCCCACGGCCATTAAGGCACATGACAATGACAGAGTATTTTGTCTTGACAAAAAAGAGAAAATAAGATGTAAAGACAAGCTGATTCCTATATTTATTTCAAGAGCCTTATGGTAGGGATAGAGGCTGTATAATTGCTGATTCCTATATTTATTTCAAGAGCCTTATGGTAGGGATAGAGGCTGTATAATTGCTGATTCCTATATTTATTTCAAGAGCCTTATGGTAGGGATAGAGGCTGTATAGTTGCTGATTTTTTTTGAATGTCACTAACACTTTCTAAATCTGTTAACTCTTTTTGGACTGTGGCAAACAGACTGTCTGTCTCTGTACAAACCGTCTGTGCATATTCACTTAGAATGTGTGACTGTTGGCGAATTTCGTCCACTATTTCTATATCAAGTCTTGTTCCACTCAGAAAATTCTGACCTGTAAAACAAGTTGAAATGTAAGCTTTTTTATACGGATTTGCAATTTCCATTCAAATAACATGATGTTGTTTACGAAGCCTGAAAATTTAGACATGATCCGGGTAATATCCTTCAAATAAACTTATCTTAAATGGTTACCAATCAGGGTTTCAGCTTGCGAAAAAATATAAATTGTGGCGATTAAATTTCGTTATTGGCGAAAGAAATGTAATAGTTCGACTTCGTCCATCTTGTGTACTTTTTAGCCTACCTGGCCCAATGGGCCTAACATTGATGCACTCATAGGGTCTTTGCATCGGAAATACACACATTTATTCTAAAACCAGTTTTGGCATGATACGGGTTATGTTCTTCTCATATATTTTATGTGGTATGATACTAAACCCCTAACTGGAGGGCTTGTGCTTAATTTTCATATGATGAAGACATAATCTTTCAATCAGTTTAATTGAGGTCTGGAGCTGGCATGTCAGTAACTGCTAGTAGTTCTTTGTTTATTTTTATATGATTGTCATTTTACTTAGTTTCTTTTGTTACCTATTCTGACATTGGACTCGGACTTCTTTTAAACTGAGTTTTACTGTGCTTATTACTGTGTGTTTGTTTTTCTACATTGGCTAGAGGTATAGGAGGTTGAGATCTCACTAAACATGTTTAACTCCGCCGCATTTTTGCGCCTGTCCTAAGTCAGGAGCCTCTGGCCTTTGTTAGTCTTGTATGATTTTTATTTTAGGTCATTTGTATGTTTTGAGTTTAGTATGACGTTCATTTTCACTGAACTAGTACACATCTTTGTTTAGGAGCCAGCTGAAGCCCGCCTCCGGGTGCAGGATTTTCTTTTCTTTTAACGATGGCCCGGAAAGAAAACTATTGTTAAGAAGAAAAATATTCAAAATTAAGAAAATCTCTGACTTCAGCCTTTCTCCTTCAACTATATGGAGGTTTCGATAAACTTTTGTAGATGAATCCTGTGTTACCTGGCAGAAGTAAAAAATGATGATTTCATGATCTATATTGCAATTTCACATTTTCAAAAAGTAAATGTTTGTTATTGATTAATTCATGTTAGTGTTTATTCATTACAAAGAAGATTAGAAAATAGATATCAAGAATTATAACAGATAACAATGTGACAAACTGTTTTTTATTATTGTTAGAAGGAATGAAAAATTTTAAACAAAAAATATGCTTATGTAAGTTGGCGAAAAACAATCGAAATAGGCGAAAAAATATATTGTTTTGGCGAATGAGGTGGCGAAAAAGATAATTGACCCAGGGGAAACCCTGTTACCAATTCAACAATGTAATTAGATCTTTGAATATTGTTTTTATTGGTATAAATATTAATTCTGCTATCAGTAAATTAAAACCATAATAAATATTATTGTTATACATATATGCACTTTTACAGTACTACAATCTATCAATACCTATATTTTCGCATGGCACAAACTCATGTTTTTCTCCGACTGTTAATGACATCTTTACACTAAATCCATTGGATGTTGGATGTGTACTGATTGATATTTTAGTCTTAGATACACGATTTTTATGCCCCCGCAACAAATGTCGGGGGGGCATGTTAATTTACCCCTGTCGATCCGTGTGTCCGTTCGTCCGTTCGTCCGTCCGTCCGTCCATCCGTCCGTCCGGATTAGGATACCTTGTTTGTCTGGCTATCTCCTCCTACAGTTTTGAGGTAAAACATTAATATTTTGTTTCAAATATTCTGAAAATTACAGGTAGTTGGACTTCTTTGGTACTAGCTCCATAAAGAGATCACGGTTTGTCCGGGTATCTCCTCCTACAGTTTTGGATGTACAGCTTTGATATTTTGTAGGATGTTCATACAGATGATGGAGGTGTGCATGGCCACAGGCTTTGATTTCTTTTAAATATTCTGAAAAAACAGGTAGTTGGACTTAGTCATTTCTTTGGTACTAGCTGCATAAAGAAATCATGGTTTGTCCGGCTATCTCCATCTACAGTTACATCATCATACCTAGTGTTAAATTTATAATTTCCTATGGTCAGGTGGTGTCATCATTTGTGTCTTACAGACAGTGTAACAATTTCAAGTTGTATGCCAACATCACTGCTTGTCAAATCTAAAATATGTGGAACTATACTCATGCATAACAGTACTAAGTGTAGCTATTTCTTATATTTTCTTTTTATCAAAAAAATAACAGATCATGTTGGGTATTCTACAATGAGACAGCAACCAAACAACATATATCATACAATCATTTACCATTTGTTGCCCATTTGTTTAGCTCTCCCAATATTCTGTTTTCCTCTCTTTTACTCAGACTGAGGTTTCTTATAAGTTGTTCCATCAACTGGAAGGAATCTGCATATTTTTTAGGAGTCCATTCGGTAAAGAAACAATGTGCCCAGGGATTACGTATGTCTGATCGTATCTAATAAAGAAATATATATATTACATGTATTACCTTCATATTCATGTATACAGACAACTTTAATAACTATTCACATGACTTTAAGGGCTATAGAATTACAATATGTTTGTATTCAGAACATTATCATAAAATTATATGTCAAATAGGTTGATACATATATTCTTGGTTTCGGCAAATTCAGCACACAAATCTGCATAAAATTTGCATTTCGTTTAGCCAGTTATTCCATGGTTCAAATATTTTACCCTTGACTCACCCCAAAATCCTGTTCCCTTAGATAAATTACAATCAATAATCTAAACTTTACCAGATATGGTTTTGCACTCCATTATATGCATCAAATACGGTGGAATCATTTATTTTCCTGGGTACAAATTTACGTGTATTGAAGAAAACTGTGTTTACCTGGATATTTGATTTTGCGGCTTTGCCAAAGTCTGCTTACAAACATATAGAAAATTAATGCCTCACTGAAAATATAAATTTTGGATACCAACAAAATCAAAGAAAATTGGAACCCCTCGAATAATGATTCCTCAGTACATGGACATCCTTTACCTGAACTGGTCTTACACTCCACAAAACAATAAAGAGCTGCGACATGAGCCCATGATACGCCATCTCCCTTTAGCGTGTCTTTATGCTTTAAATGAAATTATATGATCAACTAGAAGTACTGTGAGCACTGCTCAAATAGACCTTCCACCCCCTCCCTCCCCAAAAAATGCACACAATGGTACCCGCTGACACATAACATAACAATTTTTTTTAAATCGAAAGGAGCTCACGTTAATAGATATAAACAATTCACCAAAGTCTAATGAAAATTGATTTTAAGAGTTTTGAGTTATTGTCCGAAGTATTGACGACGAACGGATGCACAGACGGACAACAGTATACCACAATACGTCCTGTAAACAGGGGTATTAAAATTGTATGACAGTCAATCAGCAGTTTTTCACATTTATTGTTTAATATAAAATGGAGTTCAAATTGATTTTAATGTTTACCTTTGCAGTATCAGACTGTATAACTGCTTGAAATCTATCAACGTTAATAATGATTCCAAGTAGGGCAGATGAATCACATGAGTCATCAAAAGTTGTGGAGTGTGCCATGTGTGTCTGAAGGAACAATCGGGATAAATCTACGGGACTCTTGACTCGGTAATCATATAATGCTCTTTCCATTTAAAAGTATCTTTGTTGCTATTAATTGCTTCATAATTTAGTTCTTTGTTGGTAGGAGGATATTTCTTTAAATAACTTCCAAATGTTTGCTGATTAATTTTGTGCAATTTCGTGAGGGAATAACAAAGTTTTGTAACAACAGGCACAACATAGTTCCTCAGTACTGGAGATATGATGGTATGAAGACAAATACCCACAACTAACAATCTCTTTTACTGTCATCTAAATCATCATGAGGACCTATAAATTCAAATACCAATGCATATCAATTCTACAACTGAATTTGATATTTCCGACAACAGAGAGTCAGATGAGTTGTCCCTACATATTTATTGGTTTGGGTATGTTCTGTTATCTAGTATACAAGTTACAAGTATGTAGAAATAGAAACAAGAGGCTCCCATGAGAGTGAATTGCTCACCAAGTAAAAATATGCGATTTTGATATATTTTTTTGTTTTTGTTTATTTGTAGATCATATTTAGTGGCATTTGTGTTTGTCTTGTATCGATGATAATCTTTACTGTTTCTATTAATTTTATTTTAAATAAAAAAACAACAATAAATCCTATCACAATTTGGTCATGTTAACTTTCTTGCAGATTTTATCTGGTGTTTTTTTTTTTTTTTTTTTCTTTTAAATTTTCTATAACTCGTATAGTTTCTGACAAAATGTAAAATGGATAAAAATCATCAATAACAATGAATAAGAGAAATGATAAGGCATTAACTTCTCTCAGGTGTCTGAATTGACGATTTCAATGATATTGATTTTTGTCATTTATCTGATTTTGCTGAACATTTTGCTACATATTGTTTCTCTCTTTTAACTTTGTTTAAAAAAATCATGAAATGGGTAAAATGGTCATTCAGGGCAAAAGCTCCTAAAGAAAGTCAGTTGACAATTATAGCCATTATAGCCTAGTTGACTTATTTGTTGAGATCTTATTTTTCTGAAGACATTTGCTTTTTCCAATTTCTATCTTTTGTTTCTGCTAAAAACGCGAAAAATTATTAAAATTAGTCTTTAAAGGGCAATAACTCCTATAAGGGGTCAATTAATGAGTCGTATATGTCAACTTATTAGTAGATTATAATTTGTTGAACATTTTACTATTCAAAGAATCTCTATCAATAATAGTTGCCTAAAGTTGAGGCTCTAAAGAATCTATGTCACTCACCTGAATCTACAAAAAGTAAAATAACAAAATACCGAACCCAAGGAAATTCAAAACGGAAGTCCTTTAAAACGGCCAGTTTATAGTATAAATCCTCATTAACGTGAAATGACGATTTGAGTCATGTTGACGTATTTGTAGATCTTGTCCTGCTGATTACTTTTAGATTAGAGAATGGAAACGGGAAATGTGTCAAAGGGACAACCTGACCAAAGAGCAGAAAACAGCCAAAGCCCACCAAAGGGTTTTCAACGCAGCAAGATATCCTGCACCTGGAGGCGGGCGTCAGCTGGCCCCTTAAAAATAATGTATACTAGCTTAGCGAAATGGACGCCACACTAAACTATAAAACAAACAAATGAACGAAAATTTAAACACACAAGACTAACAATTGAAGTCTAGAGGTTGCTGACTTGGGACACGCGCAAAATGTTGCGGGGTTAAACATGTTTTGTGTTTTGTGAGATCTCAACCTCCCTACACCTCTGGTCAATGTGGAAGAAACAAACGCACGAGTACTTTGTACTAGAATAGCATGTGAATAGGTAACAGAAGGAACTAACAAAATGATAATGATCAACATAGATTAACAAAGGACTACTAGCAGTTACTGACATGTCAGCTCCAGACCTCAATTAAACTGATCGAAAGATTGTGACTTCATCATATGAAAATCAACCACAATCCCTTCAGTAATGGGTTTATTATCATGCCATTATAACTTATACGAGAAGAACATAACCCGTATCATGACAACAACAGGTTTTAGAATAAATGCGTTTATTTCCATGCAAAGACCCTATGAGTGAATCAATATTAATTCAAAAATGCCATCTTTAATGACTTGACAACAGTATCAGAATTAAATCCCTTGTAAATGCGACTGTTTTAAGGTTTGATTAGCTTTTGAAGTGAATGCTTTTAAAGTTTCTATCTTTTATAGTTTACAAAATAATTGGCAAAAACAGGGTTAAAATCATTATTTAAAAGCAATAACTAATACAAGGAGTTGACTGACAATTTAGGCCATGTGACTTATTTGTAGATCTTGACTTGCTTAACAATTTTGCATTTTAAAGTGTCTATCTATCTATTATAGTTTTCAAGATAATAGACAAAATGCAAAATACATGGTAAAATGATACTAAAATCGTCATAAAGGGCAAAAACTCAAACAAGGAGTAGACGGACCTATGATATAAGTTTCATTAAATACTGGCAAGAATTTTATACATGAGAGCGCTAAAGATGTAATTTTCAATATAAAATTAATGTTTCGAAGGGCTTAGCTCTTTAAAATAATTGATTGGCACTGATTTTTGAACTCGTCCAAGACATTGCTGATATAAACCTATGATATAAGTTTTATTAAAATCTGGCAAGAATAGTACAGGTGAAAACGCTAACAAGACCGGATGGACGGACGGACGGATGCCCGGTATTTTCATTTCCCCGCAACGCGTTACGCTGGGAACAACGTTAAACAAGATTAAAGGTTAAAATAAAGATTCCACCAATGCATCAAGTGTGTAACGATATTTTCCACTCGAGACATTTTAATTCTAAAATTTAAAATGCGAGGCTTGCTGAGCTTTTAAATATTTAAAATTTAACAATTGAGAAATATTGTAATACACGAGATATAGTGGTAGAATCTGTTTCTCTAACGATTTTTGGATGATTTCTACACAGTTTATCCTTCCTTTTCAAAGATTTGCAGAAAGTTGTGTTCTTTATATGTGACTTCATCAGGCATGGTCGCCTTTTGTCATGTCGTCACAATAGGAACTTCAGAAGAAATCAATAACAATAGACGTCATAATTGAATTTTGACCTATCTTTGCCAAGAACAAAGTCTTCTAGAGAGGAGAAATATTTTCTCACATCGATCGAGAAATGTGAAAAAGCATGAAAATTAGAGAATATTAGATTCATAACTTACCTCAATGAGTCGTGGCTTAACAAAGTGTTACACAAACAAAGACAGAAACAATTCATATCTGATACTAGTATCTTACTACGGTCATTACACTTTCTCCTTCAAGCAACACCATATAATAAACTGTTGACACAGAGATATGTCTCGCCTATCGGTATGAAGTTCAGAAAAAGTCGATCTGATGGACAGGAGCATTGCTTATTAATTCAGTCGCTGGACCATGATCTAGTGGACAGGGCCTGAAAATGGTCGACAAACTGAGATGTAAACAGCAATGTTGCTTTATAGAAAATATCGATGTCTATTGTAAGTAGTTTCTATCAAACTGCCTTAAGAAGAAAACTTAACATTAAACATTGCTAATTAATTCAAAGTCACTGGACCATGCCCTAGGGACAGAGGACTCTAAATATTGTCAAACTGATATGTACTGATATTAATGTAACTTTAAACAAAATATTTTGATCTATCACATGTAGTTCTTATCAAACTGACTTAAGCAGAAAACTTAACATTGAAAATTGCTATTTGATTCAAAGTCACTGGACAATGCCCTAGGGACAGAGGACTCTAAATATTGTCAAACTGATATGTACTGATATTAATGTAACTTTAAACAAAATATTTTGATCTATCACATGTAGTTCTTATCAAACTGACTTAAGCAGAAAACTTAACATTGAAAATTGCTATTTGATTCAAAGTCACTGGACAATGCCCTAGGGACAAGGCATCAAAATCGTCTTCAAACTTGTATGTACTGAAAGTAATGCAACTTTATAGAAAATATCATTGATCTATCACAAGAAGTTCCTATCAAAATGACTTCAGCAGAAAACTTAACATTAAAAATTGTTTATTACTTGAAATCACTGGACCATGACTCAAAATTTTCTTCAAACTGATATGAACTGATAGTAATGCAACTTCATTATAATGAACTAAATGTCATTGATCTATCACAATTGGGTCCTATCACACTAACTTAAGCAGAAAACTTAACATTGCAAATTGCTAATTAATTTAATTTAGTCACTGGACCATGTCCTAGGGAGCAGGGGTCGAAATAGTAGTCAACCTGATATGTACCGATAGTCATGCAACTTTATACAAAATATCACTGATCTATCACAAGTAGATCTTATCAAACTGACTGAAGCAGAAAACCTAACATTGAAAATTGCTAATTAATTCAAAGTCACTGGACCATGCCCTAGGGACAGAGGACTCTAAATATTGTCAAACTGATATGTACTGATATTAATGTAACTTTAAACAAAATATTTTGATCTATCACATGTAGTTCTTATCAAACTGACTTAAGCAGAAAACTTAACATTGAAAATTGCTATTTGATTCAAAGTCACTGGACAATGCCCTAGGGACAGAGGACTCTAAATATTGTCAAACTGATATGTACTGATATTAATGTAACTTTAAACAAAATATTTTGATCTATCACATGTAGTTCTTATCAAACTGACTTAAGCAGAAAACTTAACATTGAAAATTGCTATTTGATTCAAAGTCACTGGACAATGCCCTAGGGACAAGGCATCAAAATCGTCTTCAAACTTGTATGTACTGAAAGTAATGCAACTTTATAGAAAATATCATTGATCTATCACAAGAAGTTCCTATCAAAATGACTTCAGCAGAAAACTTAACATTAAAAATTGTTTATTACTTGAAATCACTGGACCATGACTCAAAATTTTCTTCAAACTGATATGAACTGATAGTAATGCAACTTCATTATAATGAACTAAATGTCATTGATCTATCACAATTGGGTCCTATCACACTAACTTAAGCAGAAAACTTAACATTGCAAATTGCTAATTAATTTAATTTAGTCACTGGACCATGTCCTAGGGAGCAGGGGTCGAAATAGTAGTCAACCTGATATGTACCGATAGTCATGCAACTTTATACAAAATATCACTGATCTATCACAAGTAGATCTTATCAAACTGACTGAAGCAGAAAACTTAACATTGAAAATTCTTATTAATTCAAAGTCACTGGACCATGACCTTAGGGCCAGGGCCTCAAAATAGTCATTAAACTGATATGTACTGATAGTAATGCGACTTTTATTAAATATCAATGATCTATCACAAGTAGTTCCTATCAAACTAACTTAAGCAGAAAACTTAACAATTATTTACGCCGTGGCCAGAAAAGCAATCCCTATCATGATATGTCTCGCTTTCCGCGACTTTTGTATCAGGCGAGACAAAACGTGTTCATAAGAAAATTGTGAGGGTCCAGTTGACACGTATTTTAAGTACAACAATGTTTTTAATGTTCTTTCTATAAAATTAAATCACGAAACTATTGTGAAGAAACGAAAATAATGGTCATATGAAGAAAATATTAAAATCGAAAAGCTGATTGACTGATTCTTTTAGAATGATTCATTTTGAGGATCATTTTAAAATAAATTGATTCGTAAATGGCAAAATGATGAGCATTGGCGAAATCACTGGTTAGATATGCATTAAATATTAAGGTTAAGTTTGTTTGCACAACTGGTTCTTTTTGAATACCTGATTCGAGTTTGTAACTTGTGTAATGATAAGATAAAAATCCAACCTGTCTTGAATTTGCTTATAGCCAATGATATATAGAGCTCATTGGTAATCATACCCCATCTCTTTATTTTCATAAATAGTAAAGTGGGAAGCCGAAACAAAGATTTGAACAGTGTCTAGTAGTGTTTCTCTCAACTTTAGGTCTTCAACTCATCCTAACGTTGCCGCTACCAACTTACGCTATACAAAGACGTTTTTAATATATCATTCACAGGCATAAGCCTTATGCATATATTGTACCGTATGATATTGATATTTGTAAAATCGACATTTAAATATCACCAGAATAGTAGCCGAGAGGTTTCGCCGATGTGTTCATGAACAGTGACACATCATCTACCATGTTTACCTCAAGGAGTGAGTTTCAACCGCAGTCACAGCAAATAAAAATGCGAACAGATATCAGTAAATTAGCCAATGAAATTAAGTACGCTAAGGAAAAATTGTATATATTTTGATGACTTCATTTCAGTGACAGATTAAAGAACCTGTGATTCTAGAAACTGAAACAATGGTAAATGAATAGCTGACGTCACAGCAATCATTATGGTTAAGGGGTGTAATAAGATTTTCCACTAGCCCATACAATTTTAAACTTCTTATATAAATATCTCTTTGCTTATTTTTGAAAAACCTGACTATTGAAAGTCAGAATATAGATATAAAAGATGTGGTATGAATACCAATGAGACAACTCTCCATCCAAGTCAAAATTTATAAAAGTAAACCATTATAGGTCAAAGTACGGTCTTCAACACGGAGCCTTGGCTCACACCGAACAGCAAGCTATAAAGGGCCCCAAAATAACTAGTGTAAAACCATTCAAACGGGAAAACCAACGGTCTAATCTATATAAAAACGAAAACGAGAAACACTTATGAACCACATCAACAAACGACAACTACTGAACATCAGATTCCTAACTTAGGACAGGTGCAAACAATTGCAGCGGGTTTAAACGTTTTAATGGTACCAAGCCTTCACCCTTATCTCAAACAATAGTGTAACATCACAACATAGAAAGACACACTATAAAATATCAATTGAAATGGCTTAACTCAATCACAAGACATATTAGCACCAGTGAACATACACTGAACAAATAAATTTGATCTATGATATAATGTAAATATAAAATAAATAAACTAAAAGAAGAATAAATAAAGTGACATGTTATACCGCTGTGAAATGATAAACAATTTAAGAAAAAAAATATGCTTGAACAAAAATATCAGCCATTTGCAATTACTTTAAACACAGGTAAATGAAAATAATTTTGCTGTTAGGTATACGTGTAAAGTTCAAATGGAGAAAGGAAATATTTTTACAAAATAAATAATTTTGATGTTTATAGTCCGAAGAAATGAAAATCTATAGTAATACCAAACACTTATCAAAGCTGGTATATAGACTAGATATAACCCTAAAAGTAAACATCAAATAACAAAAATGCATTACAATTAGTATCAACAGGTCAAATAAACAAGAAAGTACGATTTGAGAGTACTCGCAGTTACTGACAGCTAGTTAAAAGCCAAAAACAATTGATAATAAAAATCATGCATCAGAGACTAAAATCAACTAAAACACATCCCAGGAATTTAGTATTTTAACGTCATGGACAGTCAAAGAAGACATGACTTGTGCAATGCCAAAAATAAATGTATCGAAAGGCTGTAGGATAGTTAGGAGTTAACCTTTTATAGATCAAAATGAACGTGGGTGTGTCTTTATAACTCCTGTTTGAAAAGAATACAAATTTAGTTATGTTTTAGTTTGCTGATGACAAAATCGATATTAGTGCCAATGTAAACTATATTCAAAGATCTAATTACAACATTGGTAAGATAACCTTTACTGGAACGGGGACCCAATTATTTGCCCCATTGAAACACATTGAAAATCATAGTAAATAAATGGGGTGCTGTTCAATAAATAATTTTGATAGCCACCTTAGGACTTCTGGTTCATGTTAGGCATTTGTTTCGAAGTTTCTTAGTACAATCTCAGTGCCTCATGACCGGGATTCCGTTGCAAAATTTTGTTTTGATTGACAACAGGGTCAGTCCGTCTACTTCCGGGAAGAGTAAAGGCTAGAATTTAGGCAATTTACTCTATGTGCTGACGCCAGATTACATTTAAATCAATCAAAATTTTACAGAAATTCAAACTAGAAAGCCTATCCTTTCAAATAAATCTACATTCAGTTACAGAACTTGTGTAATAATAACACTACACCATTTTAAATAAAAGTTACATATTTTTTAAGATCTACATTCGTGGGTACTGGTCTGGTTGCCGTAACTGGGATCCTATTCCTGTCTGACTTTTTTTTTTCCCAGACTTAAAACTGCACTTTTAAAATAAAGATATACATCTCAGTAGTTATTGTGCAAAGTTTCAATAAATTTGATCCAACAGTTACAGAGTTATTGATCCTTATCTATAACATCTCAAATACCAGAAAATTGATCAGATAAAATCATAAATTCATGAAGAAAATATGCTTTAAATCAGCAAAGCTTTTTATTTCAAAAGATATTTACATTCTGTAAATTGCACATGGTAGATAAACTCATTCTTTGTATGGAAATCAAGTTAAAAAAATGCTGACAAAATAATTAATTATAATTATTTTTAATTGAAAAAAATCTTTCCTTTTTATAAGAATTATATATGCAAAAATCATACCCCATAACAAGGGTATACAATATGAGACATAGTCTTCAAACAGTCAGCTAAGTTCATTTAAAATACAATGGAAGAGGCTAGATGCAGAGAAGTTCTCACTTGTAGCTAAAACCAGTCAAGACGGCACCTCCTATATTTTAACAGATGTCGAGGGAAATCCTGGATCTACCTGAATGCTTAATGCCACTGTGCGTTGTTATACTTGTGACTGCTGTAAATGTCTCACTAGTTCATGTGTGTGTGGTGGTGGACACTCAAACTGTTGGTGGCTGAGATCCATGTACTTGGGTCCAAACAAGTTCACCAACCTGAATATGGATAACAAAGACAAGTTAATAGTGCAGGAACTTTTAAAATGAAACTTGGGAAGAAGCATTAATGAAAATGAAATTTAATCATAACACTCAAAACGGTGAAGCTGTTAACAGAGCACTAAGTGTTTCCTTACAAAAGAATATGAACTTTTCTAGAAATTTGAAGGGATGGCATCAGCAATAATTCACACTTTGAATAATGGTAAAGCTTATTCCTGGTGACAAAAACCAAAATGTATTGGTTTTAAAATCTCAAAAGGTTCATTAAAACACTTGTACCAGATGCAAAGGGAGTGTGAACGGAACAAAGTATACCAAAATACTCTAGAAAGGAAAAAGGAAAAATTTACAACACAACAGACAAAAAAACAAAGGTTCATGTGGAAGAAAAGGATCGAAATAAATGTACCGATAGATATAAAAAAGGGAAACCTGATCGAAAACTTGATGCTGCATTTGTAAAACCATAAAGGACGATCATACGTATGGTAGAGTATAACCTGCTAAGAAGAATATACCTACCAGAAGCTGTTCTTCGAAAGTTCCAAAATCAAGGAAGATATAACTGCATTCAACTTCTGCTGAAAAAGATACAGACAAAATTAACGGTCCTTGGAAGGATCACCAAAATCTTTAAAAGGAGTCTAAAATTGTTGTACATTCAGTTAAAATTGTTTATATAAGCTATAGCCCTACCCTTAAATATCTTCAAAAAATCCAGGCCCCAATCTGAAAATTGAGAGCCCCTGGCAAGAGTTTCTGAGTTTACAAAATATTCTGTCGTTATTTATGTGATGCGGCTCTAAATTAATGTGAGCCACATTCGCACTAAACTTTATGACACAAATGGCTGGCATAAAATGTTTTATTTAATATTTAAAACTTATCAAAACTTATTAAAACCATAAAACTGATTCTATGGGCTTTTTTCTTTTCAAGGTCCCAGAAATAGGATACTGGAAAGAAATCCCATATTTTCCATCTTTGTTGTCCCCTGATCCCATATAAGACATTTGTTATTTCTTGCCAGTTGGCTCCTTTCTAATACTTTTGCTGATATTTTTCAAAAATCCTCCATTTTAACTTACAGGTGTATGAATACATATTACAAACAAAATGACCTTACTGTGACCTTTAATTTAAAAAGTTTTATTCAAATTAAAAATCATTTCACCATTGTTTTCTTATTGAATTTTGAAGTCTCTAGCCAAATTTCATCCATGTAACTCCAAAATAAGCTTACAATTGCAGATTGAAGTGTTCAAAATATGCACTCTGACAGGAACGGGGACCCAATTATTTGCCCCATTGAAACACATTGAAAATCATAGTAAATAAATGGGGTGCTGTTCAATAAATAATTTTGATAGCCACCTTGGGACTTCTGGTTCATGTTAGGTATTTGTTTCGAAGTTTCTAAGTACAATCTCAGTGCCTCATGACGGGATTCCGTTGCAAAATTTTGTTTTGATTGACAACAGGGTCAGTCCGTCTACTTCCGGGAAGAGTAAAGGCTAGAATTTAGGCAATTTACTCTATGTGCTGACGCCAGATTACATTTAAATCAATCAAAATTTTACAGAAATTCAAACTAGAAAGCCTATCCTTTCAAATAAATCTACATTCAGTTACAGAACTTGTGTAATAATAACACTACACCATTTTAAATAAAAGTTACATATTTTTTAAGATCTACATTCGTGGGTACTGGTCTGGTTGCCGTAACTGGGATCCTATTCCTGTCAGACTTTTTTTTTTTCCCAGACTTAAAACTGCAATTTTAAAATAAAGATATACATCTCAGTAGTTATTGTGCAAAGTTTCAATAAATTTGATCTAACAGTTACAGAGTTATTGATCCTTATCTATAACATCTCAAATACCAGAAAATTGATCAGATAAAATCATAAATTCATGAAGAAAATATGCTTTAAATCAGCAAAGCTTTTTATTTCAAAAGATATTTACATTCTGTAAATTGCACATGGTAGATAAACTCATTCTTTGTATGGAAATCAAGTTAAAAAATGCTGACAAAATAATTAATTATAATTATTTTTTAATTGAAAAAATCTTTCCTTTTTTATAAGAATTATATATGCAAAAATCATACCCCATAACAAGGGTATACAATATGAGACATAGTCTTCAAACAGTCAGCTAAGTTCATTTAAAATACAATGGAAGAGGCTAGATGCAGAGAAGTTCTCACTTGTAGCTAAAACCAGTCAAGACGGCACCTCCTATATTTTAACAGATGTCGAGGGAAATCCTGGATCTACCTGAATGCTTAATGCCACTGTGCGTTGTTATACTTGTGACTGCTGTAAATGTCTCACTAGTTCATGTGTGTGTGGTGGTGGACACTCAAACTGTTGGTGGCTGAGATCCATGTACTTGGGTCCAAACAAGTTCACCAACCTGAATATGGATAACAAAGATAAGTTAATAATGCAGGAACTTTTGAAAATGAAACTTAGGGAAGAAGCATTAATGAAAATAAAATGTAATCATAACACTCAAAATGGTGAAGCTGTTATAAACAGAGCACTAAGTGTTTCCTTACAAAAGAATGTGAACTTTTCTAGAAATTTGATGGATGACATCAGCAATAATTCACACTTTGAATAATGGTAAACCTTATTCCTGGTGACAAAAACCAGAATGTATTGGTTTTAAAATCTCAAAAGGTTCATTAAAACACTTGTACCAGATGCAAAGGGAGTGTGAACAGAACAAAGTATACCAAAATACTCCAGAAAGGAAAAGAAAAATTTACAACACAACCGACAAAAAAACTAAGGTTCATGTGGAAGAAAAGGATCGAAGTAAATGTACAGATAGATATAAAAAAGGGCAACCTGATCCAAAACTTGATGCTGCATTTGTAAAAGCACAAAGGACGATCATTCATATGCTAAGAAGAAAATACCTACCAGAAGCTGTTCGTCAAAAGTTCCAAAATCAAGGAAGATATAGCTGCATTCATCTACTACTGAAAAAGATACAGACAAAATTAACGGTCCTTGTAAGGACCACCAAAATCTTTAAAAGGGAGTCTAAAATTGTTGTACATTCAGTTAAAATTGTTTATATAAGCTATAGCCCTACCCCTTTAATGTCTTCAAAAAAATCCAGGTCCCAATTTGGAAAATTGGAGAGCCCCTGGCAAGAGTTTCTGAGTTTACAAAATATTTTGTCGTTATTGATGTGATGCGGCTCTAAATTAATGTGAGCCGCATTCGCACACAGCTTTTATGACACAAATGGCTGGCATAAATGTTTTATTCAATATTTAAAACTTATCAAAAACTTATTAAAAACCATAAAACTGAATCTATGGGTTTTGTTTCAGAAATAGGATACTGGAAAGAAATAAGCCCATATTTTCCATCTTTTTTTGTCCCCTGATCCCATATAAGACATTTGTTATTTCTTGCCAGTTGGATCTTTTCTAATACCTTTTGCTCATATTTTTTGAAAAATCCCTCCATTTTAACTTACAGGTGTATGAATAGATATTACAAACAAAATGACCTTACTGTGACCTTTAATTTAAAAAGTTTTATTCAAATTAAAAATCATTTCACCATTGTTTTTCTTATTGAATTTTGAAGTCTCTAGCCAAATTTCATCCATGTAACTCCAAAATAAGCTTACAATTGCAGATTGAAGTGTTCAAAATATGCACTCTGACAGGAACGGGGACCCAATTATTTGCCCCATTGAAACACATTGAAAATCATAGTAAATAAATGGGTGCTGTTCAATAAATAATTTTGATAGCCACCTTGGGACTTCTGGTTCATGTTAGGTATTTGTTTCGAAGTTTCTAAGTACAATCTCAGTGCCTCATGACCGGGATTCCGTTGCAAAATTTTGTTTTGATTGACAACAGGGTCAGTCCGTCTACTTCGGGGAAGAGTAAAGGCTAGAATTTAGGCAATTTACTCTATGTGCTGACGCCAGATTACATTTAAATCAATCAAAATTTTACAGAAATTCAAACTAGAAAGCCTATCCTTTCAAATAAATCTACATTCAGTTACAGAACTTGTGTAATAATAACACTACACCATTTTAAATAAAAGTTACATATTTTTTAAGATCTACATTCGTGGGTACTGGTCTGGTTGCCGTAACTGGGATCCTATTCCTGTCTGACTTTTTTTTTTTCCCAGACTTAAAACTGCACTTTTAAAATAAAGATATACATCTCAGTAGTTATTGTGCAAAGTTTCAATAAATTTGATCCAACAGTTACAGAGTTATTGATCCTTATCTATAACATCTCAAATACCAGAAAATTGATCAGATAAAATCATAAATTCATGAAGAAAATATGCTTTAAATCAGCAAAGCTTTTTATTTCAAAAGATATTTACATTCTGTAAATTGCACATGGTAGATAAACTCATTCTTTGTATGGAAATCAAGTTAAAAAATGCTGACAAAATAATTAATTATAATTATTTTTTAATTGAAAAAATCTTTCCTTTTTATAAGAATTATATATGCAAAAATCATACCCCATAACAAGGGTATACAATATGAGACATAGTCTTCAAACAGTCAGCTAAGTTCATTTAAAATACAATGGAAGAGGCTAGATGCAGAGAAGTTCTCACTTGTAGCTAAAACCAGTCAAGACGGCACCTCCTATAGTTTAACAGATGTCGAGGGAAATCCTGGATCTACCTGAATGCTTAATGCCACTGTGCGTTGTTATACTTGTGACTGCTGTAAATGTCTCACTAGTTCATGTGTGTGTGGTGGTGGACACTCAAACTGTTGGTGGCTGAGATCCATGTACTTGGGTCCAAACAAGTTCACCAACCTGAATATGGATAACAAAGACAAGTTAATAGTGCAGGAACTTTTAAAATGAAACTTGGGGAAGAAGCATTAATGAAAATGAAATTTAATCATAACACTCAAAACGGTGAAGCTGTTAACAGAGCACTAAGTGTTTCCTTACAAAAGAATGTGAACTTTTCTAGAAATTGAAAGGATGGCATCAGCAATAATTCACACTTTGAATAATTGTAAAACTTATTCCTGGTGACAAAACCAGAATGTATTGGTTTTGAAATCTCAAAAGGTTCATTAAAACACTTGTACAAGATGCAAAGGAGTGTGAACGGAACAAAGTATACCAAAATACTCTAGAAAGGAAAAAAAAAATTTACAACACAACAGACAAAAAAACAAAGGTTCATGTGGAAGAAAAGGATCGAAATAAATGTACAGATAGAAATAAAAAGGGAAACCTGATCCAAAACTTGATGCTGCATTTGTAAAAGCATAAAGGACGATCATTCATATGGTAGAGTAATACCTGCTAAGAAGAATATACCTACCAGAAGCTGTTCTTCAAAAGTTCCAAAATCAAGGAAGATATAGCTGCATTCAAATACTGCTGAAAAGATACAGACAAAATTAACGGTCCTTGGAAGGATCACCAAAATCTTTAAAAGGAGTCTAAAATTGTTGTACATTCAGTTAAAATTGTTTATATAAGCTATAGCCCTACCCTTAAATATCTTCAAAAATCCAGGCCCCAATCTGGAAAATTGAGAGCCCTGGCAAGAGTTTCTGAGTTTACAAAATATTCTGTCGTTATTTATGTGATGCGGCTCTAAATTAATGTGAGCCACATTCGCACTAAACTTTATGACACAAATGGCTGGCATAAAATGTTTTATTTAATATTTAAAACTTATCAAAACTTATTAAAAACCATAAAACTGATTCTATGGGCTTTTTTCTTTTCAAGGTCCCAGAAATAGGATACTGGAAAGAAATCCCATATTTTCCATCTTTGTTGTCCCCTGATCCCATATAAGACATTTGTTATTTCTTGCCAGTTGGCTCCTTTCTAATACTTTTGCTGATATTTTCAAAAATCCTCCATTTTAACTTACAGGTGTATGAATACATATTACAAACAAAATGACCTTACTGTGACCTTTAATTTAAAAGTTTTATTCAAATTAAAAATCATTTCACCATTGTTTTTCTTATTGAATTTTGAAGTCTCTAGCCAAATTTCATCCATGTAACTCCAAAATAAGCTTACAATTGCAGATTGAAGTGTTCAAAATATGCACTCTGACAGGAACGGGGACCCAATTATTTGCCCCATTGAAACACATTGAAAATCATAGTAAATAAATGGGTGCTGTTCAATAAATAATTTTGATAGCCACCTTGGGACTTCTGGTTCATGTTAGGTATTTGTTTCGAAGTTTCTAAGTACAATCTCAGTGCCTCATGACCGGCATTCCGTTGCAAAATTTTGTTTTGATTGACAACAGGGTCAATCTGTCTACTTCCGGGAAAGAATAAAGGCTAGAATTTAGGCAATTTACTCTATGTGCTGACGCCAGATTACATTTAAATCAAATAAAATTTTTTTACAGAAATTCAAACTAGAAAGCATACCTTTTCAAATAAATCTACATTCAGTTACAGAACTTGTGTAATAATAACACTACACTATTTTAAATAAAAGTTATATATTTTTTTAAGATCTACATTCGTGGGTACTGGTCTGGTTGCCGTAACTGGGATCCTATTCCTGTCTGACTTTTTTTTTCCCAGACTTAAAACTGCACTTTTAAAATAAAGATATACATCTCAGTAGTTATTGTGCAAAGTTTCAATAAATTTGATCCAACAGTTACAGAGTTATTGATCCTTATCTATAACATCTCAAATACCAGAAAATTGATCAGATAAAATCATAAATTCATGAAGAAAATATGCTTTAAATCAGCAAAGCTTTTTATTTCAAAAGATATTTACATTCTGTAAATTGCACATGGTAGATAAACTCATTCTTTGTATGGAAATCAAGTTAAAAAATGCTGACAAAATAATTAATTATAATTATTTTTTAATTGAAAAAATCTTTCCTTTTTTATAAGAATTATATATGCAAAAATCATACCCCATAACAAGGGTATACAATATGAGACATAGTCTTCAAACAGTCAGCTAAGTTCATTTAAAATACAATGGAAGAGGCTAGATGCAGAGAAGTTCTCACTTGTAGCTAAAACCAGTCAAGACGGCACCTCCTATATTTTAACAGATGTCGAGGAAATCCTGGATCTACCTGAATGCTTAATGCCACTGTGCGTTGTTATACTTGTGACTGCTGTAAATGTCTCACTAGTTCATGTGTGTGTGGTGGTGGACACTCAAACTGTTGGTGGCTGAGATCCATGTACTTGGGTCCAAACAAGTTCACCAACCTGAATATGGATAACAAAGACAAGTTAATAGTGCAGGAACTTTTAAAATGAAACTTGGGAAGAAGCATTAATGAAAATGAAATTTAATCATAACACTCAAAACGGTGAAGCTGTTAACAGAGCACTTAGTGTTTCCTTACAAAAGAATGTGAACTTTTCTAGAAATTTGATGGATTGCATCAGCAATAATTCACATTTTGAATAACGGTAAAGCTTATTCCTGGTGACAAAAACCAGAATGTATTGGTTTTATAATCTCAAAAGTTACAATAAAACACTTGTACCAGATGCAAAGGGAGTGTGAACGGAACAAAGTATACCAAAATACTCTAGAAAGGAAAAAGGAAAAATTTACAACACAACAGACAAAAAAACTAAGGTTCATGTGGAAGAAAAGGATCAAAGTAAATGTACAGATAGAAATAAAAAGGCAACCTGATCCAAAACTTGATGCTGCATTTGTAAAAGCATAAAGGACGATCATTCATATGGTAGAGTAATACCTGCTAAGAAGAATATACCTACCAGAAGCTGTTCTTCAAAAGTTCCAAAATCAAGGAAGATATAGCTGCATTCAAATACTGCTGAAAAGATACAGACAAAATTAACGGTCCTTGGAAGGATCACCAAAATCTTTAAAAGGAGTCTAAAATTGTTGTACATTCAGTTAAAATTGTTTATATAAGCTATAGCCCTACCCTTAAATATCTTCAAAAAAATCCAGGCCCCAATCTGAAAATTGAGAGCCCTGGCAAGAGTTTCTGAGTTTACAAAATATTCTGTCGTTATTTATGTGATGCGGCTCTAAATTAATGTGAGCCACATTCGCACTAAACTTTATGACACAAATGGCTGGCATAAAATGTTTTATTTAATATTTAAAACTTATCAAAAACTTATTAAAACCATAAAACTGATTCTATGGGCTTTTTTTCTTTTCAAGGTCCCAGAAATAGGATACTGGAAAGAAATCCCATATTTTCCATCTTTGTTGTCCCCTGATCCCATATAAGACATTTGTTATTTCTTGCCAGTTGGCTCCTTTCTAATACTTTTGCTGATATTTTCAAAAATCCTCCATTTTAACTTACAGGTGTATGAATACATATTACAAACAAAATGACCTTACTGTGACCTTTAATTTAAAAAGTTTTATTCAAATTAAAAATCATTTCACCATTGTTTTTCTTATTGAATTTTGAAGTGTCTCGCCAAATTTCATCCATGTAACTCCAAAAATAAGCTTACAATTGCAGATTAAAGTGTTCAAAATATGCCCTCTGACAGGAACGGGGACCCAATTATTTGCCCCATTGAAACGCATTGAAAATCATAGTAAATAAATGGGGTGCTGTTCAATAAATAATTTTGATAGCCACCTTGGGACTTCTGGTTCATGTTAGGCATTTGTTTCGAAGTTTCTAAGTACAATCTCAGTGCCTCATGACCGGCATTCCGTTGCAAAATTTTGTTTTGATTGACAACAGGGTCAGTCCGTCTACTTCCGGGGAAGAATAAAGGCTAGAATTTAGGCAATTTACTCTATGTGCTGACGCCAGATTACATTTAAATCAATCAAAATTTTACAGAAATTCAAACTAGAAAGCCTACCCTTTCAAATAAATCTACATTCAGTTACAGAACTTGTGTAATAATAACACTACACCATTTTAAATAAAAGTTACATATTTTTTAAGAACTACATTCGTGGGTACTGGTCTGGTTGCCGTAACTGGGATCCTATTCCTGTCTGACTTTTTTTTTCCCAGACTTAAAACTGCACTTTTAAAATAAAGATATACATCTCAGTAGTTATTGTGCAAAGTTTCAATAAATTTGATCCAACAGTTACAGAGTTATTGATCCTTATCTATAACATCTCAAATACCAGAAAATTGATCAGATAAAATCATAAATTCATGAAGAAAATATGCTTTAAATCAGCAAAGCTTTTTATTTCAAAAGATATTTACATTCTGTAAATTGCACATGGTAGATAAACTCATTCTTTGTATGGAAATCAAGTTAAAAAATGCTGACAAAATAATTAATTATAATTATTTTTTAATTGAAAAAATCTTTCCTTTTTATAAGAATTATATATGCAAAAATCATACCCCATAACAAGGGTATACAATATGAGACATAGTCTTCAAAAAGTCAGCTAAGTTCATTTAAAATACAATGGAAGAGGCTAGATGCAGAGAAGTTCTCACTTGTAGCTAAAACCAGTCAAGACGGCACCTCCTATAGTTTAACAGATGTCGAGGGAAATCCTGGATCTGCCTGAATGCTTAATGCTACTGTGCGTTGTTATACTTGTGACTGCTGTAAATGTCTCACTAGTTCATGTGTGTGTGGTGGTGGACACTCAAACTGTTGGTGGCTGAGATCCATGTACTTGGGTCCAAACAAGTTCACCAACCTGAATATGGATAACAAAGACAAGTTAATAATGCAGGAACTTTTGAAAATGAAACTTAGGGAAGAAGCATTAATGAAAATGAAATTTAATCATAACACATAAAAAAGTGAAGCTGTTAACAGAGCACTAAGTGTTTCCTTACAAAAGAATGTGAACTTTTCTAGAAATTTGAATGGATGGCATCAGCAATAATTCACACTTTGAATAATTGTAAAACTTATTCCTGGTGACAAAAACCAGAATGTATTGGTTTTGAAATCTCAAAGGTTCATTAAAACACTTGTACAAGATGCAAAGGAGTGTGAACGGAACAAAGTATACCAAAATACTCTAGAAAGGAAAAGAAAAATTTACAACACACCGGACAAAACACTAAGGTTCATGTGGAAGAAAAGGATCGAAGTAAATGTACAGATTGATATATAAAACTTTAAAGGGCAACCTGATCCAAAACTTGATGCTGCATTTGTAAAAGCATAAAGGACGATCATTCATATGGTAGAGTAATACCTGCTAAGAAGAATATACCTACCAGAAGCTGTTCTTCAAAAGTTCCAAAATCAAGGAAGATATAGCTGCATTCAAATACTGCTGAAAAGATACAGACAAAATTAACGGTCCTTGGAAGGATCACCAAAATCTTTAAAAGGGAGTCTAAAATTGTTGTACATTCAGTTAAAATTGTTTATATAAGCTATAGCCCTACCCCTTAAATATCTTCAAAAAATCAAGGCCCCAATCTGGAAAATTGGAGAGCCCCTGGCAAGAGTTTCTGAGTTTACAAAATATTCTGTCGTTATTTATGTGATGCGGCTCTAAATTAATGTGAGCCGCATTCGCACACAACTTTTATGACACAAATGGCTGGCATAAAATGTTTTATTTAATATTTAAAACTTATCAAAAACTTATTAAAAACCATAAAACTGAATCTATGGGCTTTTTTGTTTTCCATGTCCCAGAAATAGGATACTGGAAAGAAATAAGCCCATATTTTCCATCTTTGTTGTCCCCTGATCCCATATAAGACATTTGTTATTTCTTGCCAGTTGGCTCCTTTCTAATACTTTTTGCTGATATTTTCGAAAAATCCCTCCATTTTAACTTACAGGTGTATGAATACATATTACAAACAAAATGACCTTACTGTGACCTTTAATTTAAAAAGTTTTATTCAAATTAAAAATCATTTCACCATTGTTTTCTTATTGAATTTTGAAGTCTCTAGCCAAATTTCATCCATGTAACTCCAAAAATAAGCTTACAATTGCAGATTGAAGTGTTCAAAATATGCCCTCTGACAGGAACGGGGACCCAATTATTTGCCCCATTGAAACGCATTGAAAATCATAGTAAATAAATGGGGTGCTGTTCAATAAATAATTTTGATAGCCACCTTGGGACTTCTGGTTCATGTTAGGTATTTGTTTCGAAGTTTCTAAGTACAATCTCAGTGCCTCATGACCTGGATTCCGTTGCAAAATTTTGTTTTGATTGACAACAGGGTCAGTCCGTCTACTTCCGGGAAGAGTAAAGGCTAGAATTTAGGCAATTTACTCTATGTGCTGACGCCAGATTACATTTAAATCAATCAAAATTTTACAGAAATTCAAACTAGAAAGCCTATCCTTTCAAATAAATCTACATTCAGTTACAGAACTTGTGTAATAATAACACTACACCATTTTAAATAAAAGTTACATATTTTTTTAAGATCTACATTCGTGGGTACTGGTCTGGTTGCCGTAACTGGGATCCTATTCCTGTCTGACTTTTTTTTTCCCAGACTTAAAACTGCACTTTTAAAATAAAGATATACATCTCAGTAGTTATTGTGCAAAGTTTCAATAAATTTGATCCAACAGTTACAGAGTTATTGATCCTTATCTATAACATCTCAAATACCAGAAAATTGATCAGATAAAATCATAAATTCATGAAGAAAATATGCTTTAAATCAGCAAAGCTTTTTATTTCAAAAGATATTTACATTCTGTAAATTGCACATGGTAGATAAACTCATTCTTTGTATGGAAATCAAGTTAAAAATGCTGACAAAATAATTAATTATAATTATTTTTTAATTGAAAAAATCTTTCCTTTTTATAAGAATTATATATGCAAAAATCATACCCCATAACAAGGGTATAAAATATGAGACATAGGCTTCAAAAAGTCAGCTAAGTTCATTTAAAATACAATGGAAGAGGCTAGATGCAGAGAAGTTCATACTTGTAGCTAAAACCAGTCAAGACAGCACCTCCTATAGTTTAACAGATGTCGACGGAAATCCTGGATCTGCCTGAATGCTTAATGCTATTGTGCGTTGTTATACTTGTGACTGCTCTAAATGTCCCACTAGTTCATACGTGTGTTGTGGTGGACACTCAAACTGTTGATGGCTGAGAATGAGATCCATGTACTTGGGTCCAAACAAGTTCACCAACCTGAATATGGATAACAAAGACAAGTTAATAATGCAGGAACTTTTAAAAATGAAACTAAGGAAAGAAGCATTAATGAAAATGAAATTTAATCATAACACTCAAAACGGCGAAGCTGTTAACAGAGCACTTAGTGTTTCCTTACAAAAGAATGTGAACTTTTCTAGAAATTTGATGGATGGCATCAGCAATAATTCACATTTTGAATAATGGTAAAGCTTATTCCTGGTGACAAAAACCAGAATGTATTGGTTTTAAAATCTCAAAAGGTTCATTAAAACACTTGTACCAGATGCAAAGGGAGTGTGAACGGAACAAAGTATACCAAAATACTCCAGAAAGGAAAAAGAAATATTTACAACACACCAGACAAAAAAACTAAGGTTCATGTGGAAGAAAAGGATCAAAGTAAATGTACAGATAGAAATAAAAAGGCAACCTGATCCAAAACTTGATGCTGCATTTGTAAAAGCATAAAGGACGATCATTCATATGGTAGAGTAATACCTGCTAAGAAGAATATACCTACCAGAAGCTGTTCTTCAAAAGTTCCAAAATCAAGGAAGATATAGCTGCATTCAAATACTGCTGAAAAGATACAGACAAAATTAACGGTCCTTGGAAAGATCACCAAAATCTTTAAAAGGAGTCTAAAATTGTTGTACATTCAGTTAAAATTGTTTATATAAGCTATAGCCCTACCCCTTAAATATCTTCAAAAAATCCAGGCCCCAATCTGAAAATTGGAGAGCCCCTGGCAAGAGTTTCTGAGTTTACAAAATATTCTGTCGTTATTTATGTGATGCGGCTCTAAATTAATGTGAGCCACATTCGCACTAAACTTTATGACACAAATGGCTGGCATAAAATGTTTTATTTAATATTTAAAACTTATCAAAACTTATTAAAACCATAAAACTGATTCTATGGGCTTTTTTCTTTTCAAGGTCCCAGAAATAGGATACTGGAAAGAAATCCCATATTTTCCATCTTTGTTGTCCCCTGATCCCATATAAGACATTTGTTATTTCTTGCCAGTTGGCTCCTTTCTAATACTTTTTGCTGATATTTTCAAAAATCCTCCATTTTAACTTACAGGTGTATGAATACATATTACAAACAAAATGACCTTACTGTGACCTTTAATTTAAAAGTTTTATTCAAATTAAAAATCATTTCACCATTGTTTTTCTTATTGAATTTTGAAGTCTCTAGCCAAATTTCATCCATGTAACTCCAAAATAAGCTTACAATTGCAGATTGAAGTGTTCAAAATATGCACTCTGACAGGAACGGGGACCCAATTATTTGCCCCATTGAAACGCATTGAAAATCATAGTAAATAAATGGGGTGCTGTTCAATAAATAATTTTGATAGCCACCTTGAGACTTCTGGTTCATGTTAGGCATTTGTTTCGAAGTTTCTAAGTACAATCTCAGTGCCTCATGACCGGCATTCCGTTGCAAAATTTTGTTTTGATTGACAACAGGATTAGTCCGTCTACTTCCGGGGAAGAATAAAGGCTAGAATTTAGGCAATTTACTCTATGTGCTGACGCCAGATTACATTTAAATCAATGTTTACAGACATTCAAACTTGAAAGCCTACCCTTTCAAATAAATCTACATTCAGTTACAGAACTTGTGTAATAATAACACTACACCATTTTAAATATAAGTTACATATTTTTTTAAGAACTACATTCGTGGGATCCTATTCCTGTCAGACTTTATTTTTTTCCCCAAACTTAAAACTGCACTTTTAAAATAAAGATATACATCTCAGTAGTTATTGTGGAAAGTTTCAATAACTTGATCCAACAGTTACAGAGTTATTGATCCTTATCTATAACATCTCAAATACCAGAAAATTGATCAGATAAAATCATAAATTCATGAAGAAAATATGCTTTAAATCAGCAAAGCTTTTTATTTCAAAAGATATTTACATTCTGTAAATTGCACATGGTAGATAAACTCATTCTTTGTATGGAAATCAAGTTAAAAAAATGCTGACAAAATAATTAATTATAATTATTTTTTAATTGAAAAAAATCTTTCCTTTTTATAAGAATTATATATGCAAAAATCATACCCCATAACAAGGGTATACAATATGAGACATAGTCTTCAAACAGTCAGCTAAGTTCATTTAAAATACAATGGAAGAGGCTAGATGCAGAGAAGTTCTCACTTGTAGCTAAAACCAGTCAAGACGGCACCTCCTATATTTTAACAGATGTCGAGGAAATCCTGGATCTACCTGAATGCTTAATGCCACTGTGCGTTGTTATACTTGTGACTGCTGTAAATGTCTCACTAGTTCATGTGTGTGGTGGTGGACACTCAAACTGTTGGTGGCTGAGATCCATGTACTTGGGTCCAAACAAGTTCACCAACCTGAATATGGATAACAAAGACAAGTTAATAATGCAGGAACTTTTAAAATGAAACTATGGAAAGAAGCATTAATGAAAATGAAATTTAATCATAACACTCAAAACGGCGAAGCTGTTAACAGAGCACTTAGTGTTTCCTTACAAAAGAATGTGAACTTTTCTAGAAATTTGATGGATGGCATCAGCAATAATTCACATTTTGAATAATGGTAAAGCTTATTGCTGGTGACAAAAACCAGAATGTATTGGTTTTAAAATCTCAAAAGTTACAATAAAACACTTGTACCAGATGCAAAGGGAGTGTGAACGGAACAAAGTATACCAAAATACTCTAGAAAGGAAAAAGAAAAATTTACAACACAACAGACAAAAAAACTAAGGTTCATGTGGAAGAAAAGGATCGAAATAAATGTACCGATAGAAATAAAAAAGGGAAACCTGATCGAAAACTTGATGCTGCATTTGTAAAAGCATAAAGGACGATCATACGTACGGTAGAGTATAACCTGCTAAGAAGAATATACCTACCAGAAGCTGTTCTTCAAAAGTTCCAAAATCAAGGAAGATATAGCTGCATTCAAATACTGCTGAAAAGATATATAATTCAAATGTATGTTCATTATTGTTAACAATGTGTTGATTAGTTCTGATTCATAAATTCTTATACAGTCATCTTAAGATTCAAAATGAAAAAAACTTAATTAAGAAAAATTAATTAGATTTAGTCAAAGTTATTAAAATAAATTAAATCTTTTATAACATTATAAATAAATGTTAAAATCAAATTCTAAATATTATCTAATTATTAATTATAACACTTCAAAATCTTATAAATTAATTATTACAAATTAATATATTAACATCTTAATTGAATAGCTTAAGATCAAAAGTTTATTCAGAAATAAGTAATATGTACAAATTAAACATTGTATATAACGATATAATTGCATTAAATTATAATTTATGTTATTAATCTTAATTCAAATTGCAATCAATTTCATAAATGTCTATTAGAATTATACAGTATCATTAAACATTATATAAGATTATATGAATTAACATTAATGTATGAAATTATAAATAGCTAATGATCAAAGTAAAGTTTCAAACGAATTACATTTTAAAATAAGAAAGTCTAAAATTCATGAATAATAATCATAATTGATGTACTAAGTTGCAAATCTGAAACTCAGAAACTCATAGATTAAAACTTACATGTATGTAATATAATTCAAGAATTATTGAGAAATATTTCAAAAGACAACAGTAATTACATGTAGAAAATGGATTACATAATGTACAAGATAATGACAAGGATTAATATGTGCAATAAGAGATGCATAAGTAATAATATCTAAAGAATTACACAGAATGAATATTCTAAAAATAAGTAATTAGATCATTAAAACTGTGAAGTAAACAAAATTTAATAAAACCAATAAAAGTTAAAATGTATAGTATAAAATTAAAGTTAGAAAATTAGATAAATGCTGACAAATTAGAAATTCAACATTGTAAAATATGTCATAATAGCGTCTAAATAATAGCATCTAATTAACAAATCTAGATATATTTTACTTCAAAATTATAAATAAATATGAAATATGTACTAGAATTGTTTATTCAAAATCAAATAGATATATAATGTAATAATAATTTAACTCTTACATACTCAAAAATGTATCTATTGCAGAACTAAATGTTAAAACTCAAATGTTCTAATGACTTAAGAATTATATAAGCATATACAATGCTTGTAATTTATACTCTAAATGTACATTAAACATTTCAACAATTTCTATGAATCTTATAGTCAAAATTATAATTAAATATTCAATAAGCATTAAATCGATTAAATGTTAATACATTGCAAAGTAGACCAAATTGAATTAAACACATTTAATAATTATAAATTAGGTCATAAAATTATATAAAGTCTTAATTCATATAATTTGTCTTAATAAATCTTATTCATAGAGTTGTATCTGTATAAATTCAAATTACAATGTGCAACTTTACTAGGAAAGATAGCATGATTCTTACAATTATGCTATGTACTAGATCTTAAATAATTGCAACAAATTCACAAATTCATAGTCATCTTACATTATAATTAATTCTAAAATTATGACAAATATTAACAAATCAATACTATTATTAAATCATTAGATGGCTGTTAAATATTTCAATAGTCATTGAATTTAAGATATTTAACATTATGCTGATAGCTATTGTATTCAAATTTTCCAAGTTACAAATTTGCTATTAATCTAATTCAGTATTGACTAAAGTCTAAATTTTCAGTGAAAAATCTTATTTCACAATTATTTCTACAATTACATAAATACATTACAAAATTCATTTAAAATCATTAAAGTAAATCTAAAATATTATAATTTTAATAGAAAAATCATCACATTTTATAAATGTAGTTAAAATTCCATAACAATTAATCTGAGTGTTCAATAATTCACTTAAGTATTATCATGAATGACTCAATGAAAGTTAATTATAATATTGACGTCATATTATTTCAAGTTAAAGTACTGATCTATAATTCATTGCAATAGTAATTAAGTACATCTTTAAGACAGTATTAATCATGTTTTACAAGTAATCTGTCTGAATTCATTAAAACTAGTTCATATATGTATCGTTAAAAGACATTTATAATCATTTAATGAAATGTGTTAATGAATATTTATCAAACTAAAACGTTATGAACGAATAAGATTTCTAAGATAATTAATCAAAAGCATCAATGAATGTAATCTAATATGTACAAAAATCGTGACATACTAAAATTAAGAAATCATCAGAATACACTTTAATAAAGTATATTAAACTTAGAATTGAACTAAAATTTAATAGAAAAGTAATATCAAAATTAAGAACTAGTTCCATTATAGTCAAAGAAATTATCTAAGAAAAACACAATTAAGACATGAACGTTAATGAGACTGATAAAGATATAGCAAAAACTTAATCAAAAGTAAAGCTAATAACTTAATGACTAAAATCTAAGTGTAATCTATTTAAAAGAAGTATATGAAATTTAATAAGACAAGCATTTAAAATTGTACTAAATATGTAAAAATAGCTAATTAGATCCATAGTGACATAACATGATATATGTCAATATTAACTGTAATTAAATCATTAAAAATATAAATATCTTAATAAACTGAAGTTTCAAATATAAAATTAATTAAAACGATATTACCTAAATCATAAAATGAATGATCTTCGTTGAGCATAATCTTTAATTACAGAGAACTATTCATAATTAATTGTTTAATTCAATAGCTACTCAATCTTAATAAACTGTATAAATTATAG
This sequence comes from Mytilus coruscus, assembly GCA_017311375.1. Taxonomy (NCBI): domain Eukaryota; kingdom Metazoa; phylum Mollusca; class Bivalvia; order Mytilida; family Mytilidae; genus Mytilus; species Mytilus coruscus. The sequence goes on along the minus strand of CM029597.1, from coordinate 98,011,601 downwards.
TCTATATTACAAAATGATTCTAGCAATTTAATATTACAAATAAGAATCATTTATTCATTGAATAAGTCTTAAATATGAAATTCACATAACTAAAAATTGCATTAAATATTGATCTAAATATCGTCCAATATGATGTAGAAGTATTCGACTGTTAATATCTAATCAATGAGCTGCAATATGTTCATAAAATTTTCATTACTTAAGATCAGCATTCTAAGGATTAGTAATTGAATAATTAATATGTACTATTCATGCTTATCATAAATCATATTAGATTGAAATCTCATTTTTTCACAAATTTTATTAACAAGCTATCTACATAATTTTAATGATTACATTATAAAATTATCATAAATTTACATAATTCATTTAAATTTTGTTACAACTATTCATGAAATAAGCATTATTAAGTCTAATGTTATTGTGAACATAATTCATTAATCTACAATAAATTGTATTCAATAAGATATCTCTAGATTGAATCAATTTTGAAATATTACATTAATTAACAATTATACAATATAAATTTGAAATTATAAATTTTTCATAAATTATTTCAAATACAGTTAAATTGAATTTTCATGTAAAGTAATTAAAATAGCAATATAATTAATATGAAATTCCTTTAAGTCGCAAATGATCCATAAAGTACATTGAGTAAATATCTACAGTAAGTATTTCATTAAATTGATCTGATGCTATAGGATGATCATCTGACTAAAACCAGATCTAACAATTAATAATTTATAGATAAATTCGATTAATCAAGTTTGAATACATTTATTAACTAGTACATTCATAAAGTTCGAACAAAACTGTGTAATAAGAATTAAAATCTCAATAAATTACATCAACAATATTGAGTAAATAACTTAATTTAAAACAAAGTTGAATACATGAAGCTGACAGAAATAACAATAAATTGAAATTTAATAGTACAAACATAATGAAAATTGAAATCCAATTTATAATAAATTGTCAAATGATGTATAATATGACAAATTATCAAATTAGAATTATTAAACATCAAAAATGGTCATAAGTACTAATATGACAAGAATATAAAAGAACACAACTTAAATCTAATTTTCATGAATAGGATATCATATTAAAATACTTAAGAATTCTGATCATCTAAGTAAATCTCAAATGAACTTGAACAATGAATACAATTAACTTAATGAAGCTATTCTAAAATCTAAAAGATAAAGTGCTAAATTAAATACATCAATGTAATTGACATTAATATCTGAATGCATCAATGTTCTATTACAAATAATTATCTATGATAAATTAATGTGCTTAATAAATTCATGAATCACTGTACTGTGTCAAATTTTACAATAACATTACAGTGATCAAATTTAAAAGTAATTCTGAAAATCATTAAAACTGAAAACACATATATGCTTAAGAAATATCAAATTGTTGAAATAGCATTTTATAAGATCTATCAATCCCATAAATGTTAAGTACTTACTTACGAAATATTGTATTCAATCCAATTATAAACTATCAAGTAAATCATGTCGAATTCTAGATAGATATTAATATATAACTCACAATAATTCACAAATGTTCAAAAATTAATATTGATGATTGAAAATTGATTAATTGAATCTATTACGAATTACTTATAACATAATAAATTGAAAACATGCAATTACATGTATTATCAATATAATTATCCTATTCTCAATTTAAATAAATTGATAACTAATCAAATCGTCATACTATTCTAAATTTCAGAATTAATTAATTCATAGAATTAAATTAAAGTGACATTTGAATTTAATCTATTAATTACAAAAATTATCCATTTAGATTACTGAATTCATAAATAAGACACATCTAACTTTTCAATAGGATCATAATTATTAAATACTTTGATAAATTAATTAAATGAACTTGTTATATGACTTTATAAATTTCAAATAGATCTACATAATATATCACTAATTGATTTAAATGCAATCTGAAATAGTGATCAATTTTATCAATTCAATTTAGTTCAATAATATCAGAATTGTAATAAGTTAATTCAAATAAATTTTAGAATAAACTCTATTAAGAATTAATTACATAATAAATGTAAACAATTCATTCTTAAAAGAACTTGATATGAAATATTTCCTAAATCAACTGATATAATAAACATAATCTTCAAATAATTAATTGATCCAAATCATTAAATATATGTCAAACATCTAATGAAAGTCATTAGATTCAATAATTGTAGATCAAATAATCCTTATGTAAGTAAAGTAAATGATATAGTGCAACAAATATGAATTGTACAAATAAGAATGTATCAATATTAAAAATCTCCTTAATTTTGAATTAATACAATATACAATCACTAATTCAATAAGAAGATTCATGAAAATATGTTGAAATACAATTCTGAGCTATCAAATTAATTGCTTAGTAAAATGTCAGTAATAATTCAAATCAATAATTACAATAATATAGAGTTATTTAAAAAATCTGAATTATGATTCAGTAAATATTGAATCATAAGTATGAATACAAGGCTTATCAAAAGTTGATTTGAATTAAACTAGAAATTCATACAAACTTATTTGGATAATAATGTAATAATAAATCATCATATAAGTGCAACTTGTTAATAATTGATAATCATTTTCACAATAAGTTTATTTGGTAATATCAACTTAATAGTTAAAACTACTTAAATAACTGAATTAATTGTTACAAAACTAAATTGTACAGATTGATGCAAAACTATTCATGATTAAATTTATTGTATGATTCAAAATCTACATATCATATGCATAAAATGAAGTATAAAGCCATAATACTTGTGCAAATTGAACTGAAATAATGGCATTCTAGATAAATTAAATGACAATTTGTTAATTAAACTATACAAGTTAAATGTAATTATTACGAAATTTAAATTCAGAATTAAACTTAAAGATCAATTTATACAATTTATCATTAAAATATTTCAAAATCAATTTAGCAATATGAATGTAAGATCTCAAATTATTACATTAAATGATTAACTATTTAATAAGTAATAAATTAAGAACTACATATGCTGTAATAAATCATAGAATAATAGCTTAATAAATAGCTTTATCAAAGTATCTAATTAATAGTGACATTTGATCAATCATAGATTATAAATTTTTATATACAACTTATGTTATATTCGAATTCTGAATTAAATTTTAAGTAGCATCTAAATCTCAAATTCTATGAATTCATATTAGTCTAATAAATGTACCAATTTAAATTATATTAAATCAGCTTAATAATTTATGTATTACGTTACAACATAATTGTAATATCTACTCGTCAGTTGCCCAATTATCCATGTAAATAAAAGTTAAACTGCGTTGTCATTTAAAATTGTAGATTATTAAATGTCAAGCTTTAACTACAATGTCATAAATATTCGAATAAGAATCATTTAATTGAATAAGTCTTAATTAAACCAATATATTGTAAACTAATTTAAAACTTTAAATCTCAAAACAATAATCTTAAGAAATTTAATGAACATTAATTACATGACTATCAAAAATGATATAAAAGTACAAAATGTAATATGTAATTCATACAGTGAATGAATATATTCTGTTACAAAACTGACAATTCAAATCATAAATCAAGTATAAATCAGTGATCAATAAATATTGATGTCCTTGAAATGCATAGAGTATCGTTATACATTAAATCAGATCATAAGATCGAAGTTCGTTCAAAGTATAAGATCGTATACGTGAACTTAAACTATTAAGCAAATTAATGTAGAAATAAATTAACATAAATTCAAAAGTTCAATTTATTAATAGAAAATTAATCAATTACTGAAATACAATAAATCTATACATTTCATAAATCTAATTAAAGTCAATAACTAATGTCTTTCATGAAAATTACTAGTAACTTTATTTAAAAGAATTAATTAAATTAATTGATCAATCATTTACAAATTCAAAAATGTATAACATTAAGTTACATAATATCTAGAAAACAAATTTCATGCAAAATAATCTGAAATCATAACAGAAGACTTTAATATCATGTCATCTGAAATCAATATTCAAAATTCTTAAAGTTAATTGAATAGTTATCAATTCAAAATAAATTACATATAATTTAATCAAATTCTAATTAATTATAGACAATTAAACAGTCAATTATGTAATAAACATACTAGTAATATTAATTGAGTAATTCGAATTCTAATTATTCTGAAGTAACAATATATACTTAGTATGCTCTATTAATGTTATTACTTCTGACACTAGTGCAATTGTCAAAATGCATAATTTACATATAAGATAATCAAATTAACTATCAACAAGTCAGTAAGTATCAAAATAATCAGAAATCATTTTAATGATTGACTATAATTATCTAGAAGTTCTTTCAAATTCACTAATATCCTAAAAAGATTAACTTAAGTGACAATATATTTAAAACAGTTAAATGACTATTGTAAATGTAAAATTTATGAATACTTATCAATTCTTCAATAATCAAGCAAGTTAATTTCACAGTTTCAAACTAAACTTTCATGAAGAAATGTAAGTTCATAAGAATGTCACAATAAGTACAATTATTAATAATGAATTAACAACATTAGCATTTAAAGGTATTGAAAGTGACACATAGTTAACATGAATCATTAGACTTACGTCAACTAGTTGTAATTAAAATGCAAAACGCATATTGTCAAATCTTAAGTATACTGATGAATTAAGAAGTTTATCAAGAGATCAATTTCATTACTTGTAAAATCATATTGAAAGATCAGAATTCAATAAACTAAAAACACTTATAAATTAAATTATTCAGAACTAGAAAATCACATTCATAATCTTTTCAAATTGACAGTCAGAATACTTACTAGAAACATTGAATGAAATTAATTTAAAAGTAACATTGAAATTGCTTAAAAGTTCACAAATTCAAATATAAGAATTAAAATATAATAACTCAAATGTTTGTATCAATACTTATAAAGAATAATAGAAATAACTATTAACTATAAATGAATTCTAATACATTAATGAATTATTTAAATCAACTCATCAGAACTTGAATCATAGACATATCAATTCCATAATCTGAAATACTATAAATCATCAATTGAAAATTAACCTTAAAGTAGATTTAATAATTTAAATTTGAAAATTTAAAATACCATTTAACTTATAAAATATCAAATTTATTCAAAATTAAAATCAGAAACTATTTAATAAATTAGAAAATTATTAATAATTATAAATCATCAATTCAAATATAAACTATAAAAATTTTAAATCAGTAAATTCAATATTGAAAAAGTAAAATTAATTTCAAACCAAAATAATTAGGTAAAATGCTGTCCATTAAATTATATGAACCATTTCCAATTTGACATTTATAAAAATTCATTAATCAAATATTTACATACAATATACTCTAATAAGTTTAAAAATTTTAAGATGCAATATAGAATACATTAGTAATTGTAACTAACTTAATAAATATTTAAATAAGTATTACAAATTATTCATTAACATATGAATGATATCAAATATCAATTATAAATTTATTCATCAAAAATAATTAAGTCTGAATAAATTTTCATTAACATCTAAATAAAAGATATAATGTGTTAAACTAGTAATTATTCAAAATAATTATTAATATTTAAAATACAAATTTCAAAAGTCAAAAGAATTACTATTATATAAATTTAAAATTATCAGGTCAAGTCACAATCTAGAAGATTAAAATAAATTCATTTTAGAATTAAATATAAATGCCAATTAATTGACATTCAAAATTTTAACTAACTAATTCTTTATAAAAATTTAAATTGTAAAATTTTATTAATACTAAAATTAAAAAAAATTAATTTGAATTTCATGTATTTGATAAACGAAATCATTAACTATTTTTTCAATCAACTTAAAAATTCATTAAATCATTAATTAAATATCTAAGTCAAGTTATCAAAAAATACATTGATAAAATCATAAAAATTCATAATTTATATTAAATCTAAAATAATCTTATTACATTAAATTCTATTTGAAATATCTTAAAGCAATTTTTAAAAATTATTAAAAATTCCATATTAAAACATTTTAAATTATTAAAACAATAAAATACATATTTTAATAAAATTTTATTTATAAAAATTCTCATAAGTTACATAATTTACATACAAGAATTAAATATCATCGTAAGTTATTTAAATCAAGGAAAGTCATCAAGAATTACTTAGTAAAACCTTACGTCCTATATTTAAATAATCGGACTCAAATGATATCACTAGTTTGTTTGTCACTGCTGTATTCAAATCTTATTGTGTGAAAATGTGTGCTGAGTCCTGATGCCAAAAATTTGTCACAACCAATTATAATATTAAACAAATGAAAATTAGATAGAATTATAATAAATAAATTAAAATAAGAATTTAAAAGCACTAATTTTTAAAAATACATTTTAAGACTAAAATGGAGTAATACATATATTTATTCAAAAATTTCTGATAAACATTTTTAAAATAAAGGTCATAAATAAAAATGTGAATTAACAATATAAAAATTACGAAAAATGGCAGACAAAAAGTTCAGACATAAATAAAATTCAAAAAAGATCCAAATCTTGATGAAAAGAAAAGTAATAATTTAAAACGATAAAAACAGCTAAATTTAATCAAATTAATAGTATAAAAAGTCATACTGAATAAAAAAACTCATTTCAAAAATGAAATTGGAAAAACGCTAAAATTGAATTAAAAACCTGTAAAGTTACAATAGCTTAATCTTAAAGTCATACTAAATGCAAAGTGGAAATTAAAATTTAAAATTGATTCAAATATTACAAATTAATTGACCAAATGTCAAAAATGACAAAAAACAACCTTAAAGGATTAAAAACGTTAATTAATGGTACTAAAAAAATATACTTCCAAATTCTACAAAAATCCACAATCTATTAAGACTCAAACTTTCTAAGTTACAAAAAATAGTTTTTTAAGGTCCAAAATTAAAAAAATTTACTTTATAAAACTTTCATAAAAATTTCCTTAATTCTTAAAATTTTAGCCCTAAATTTTATTGTTAAATTTTATTTCAATTAACTCATATTATCTAAAAATCACTTTTGCCCATTGCATAAAATTTTTAAAATTAGCTTCAAATTTTTATTACTTTAAATTTTCAATTTTCCTTTTAAATTCATGAATAAATTATTAAAGTCCTTACCATTTATAAAAATAAATTAATAAAACTTATTAAAACCATAAAACTGATTCTATGGGCTTTTTTTCTTTTCAAGGTCCCAGAAATAGGATACTGGAAAGAAATCCCATATTTTCCATCTTTTGTTGTCCCCTGATCCCATATAAGACATTTGTTATTTCTTGCCAGTTGGCTCCTTTCTAATACTTTTGCTGATATTTTCAAAAATCCTCCATTTTAACTTACAGGTGTATGAATACATATTACAAACAAAATGACCTTACTGTGACCTTTAATTTAAAAGTTTTATTCAAATTAAAAATCATTTCACCATTGTTTTCTTATTGAATTTTGAAGTCTCTAGCCAAATTTCATCCATGTAACTCCAAAAATAAGCTTACAATTGCAGATTGAAGTGTTCAAAATATGCACTCTGACAGGAACGGGGACCCAATTATTTGCCCCATTGAAACGCATTGAAAATCATAGTAAATAAATGGGGTGCTGTTCAATTAATAATTTTGATAGCCACCTTGGGACTTCTGGTTCATGTTAGGCATTTGTTTCGAAGTTTCTAAGTACAATCTCAGTGCCTCATGACCGGCATTCCGTTGCAAAATTTTGTTTTGATTGACAACAGGGTCAGTCCGTCTACTTCCGGGAAGAATAAAGGCTAGAATTTAGGCAATTTACTCTATGTGCTGACGCCAGATTACATTTAAATCAATCAAAATTTTACAGAAATTCAAACTAGAAAGCCTATCCTTTCAAATAAATCTACATTCAGTTACAAAACTTGTGTAACAATAACACTACACCATTTTAAATAAAAGTTACATATTTTTTTAAGATCTACATTCGTGGGTACTGGACTGGTTGCCATAACTGGGATCCTATTCCTACTAATAAGTTTGTTTAAAGGTTCGATGAGTTTACACGGATCACATAGTGATTTCCGCGCTTTAAGTACAATATTACCGTAAAATTTAGGATGTGAAATACCGTTTTAATCAGTTTTCTACAGGTACAGCCAGATTTACTAATCAAATCTTTGTATCTATGAAAGAATTTAGTAAAAGTTTTACGTAATTTGTGGTAACGAAATCCCTGACTTAATAATTTACCAGTGATGCATTGATTACGTTCGTTAAAATCTATGACATCACTACACACACGGGCATAACGAACGAGTTGGGATATATAAACACCGTATGATGGAGCCAAAGGAACATCGCCGTCTAAAAAAGGAAAATTAACAAGAGGGAAAGAAAAGTCGTCTCTTTTGTCGTAAATTTTAGTATGGAGTTTTCCTTTAGAGATTGAAATGTCCAAATCTAGAAAAGGACAACTACTGCTGTTTATGTTAGATTTAGTTAAAGTAAGTTCTTTTGGGTAAATTTCGGTAGTATATTTAGAGAACTCTGGATTATTTAACGAAAAAATATCATCCAGATAACGGAAGGTATTGTTAAATGTATCAACCAAATGTAACAATGACGTGTCTTTACTGAGTTTGGTCATAAACTGAGATTCATAGCAATACAGGAATAAATCTGCTATTAAAGGGGCGCAGTTAGTGCCCATAGGAATACCTACTACTTGTCGATACACTTTATCGCCGAAACGTACATATATGTTGTCCAGGAGAAAATTTAAAGATTCAGTCATATCTTCACATTTCCAGTAGGTGTATCTAGCATACTTTCCTTTTCTTTACAGAAAAAGGCTTCAAACGAGTTACAGCAAATAAATTTGCAATGAGATACTTCAAAGACCATTTAATTAAATATGAAAACTTTTCTTCATAAAATTATGTGGAAGTGAAGTATAGAGAGTAGAAAAATCTTAACTGTCAACAGAACTAAAAGGACCATCAAAAGCATGTATTTTATCTAAAACCTCTAAAGAATTTTAACACTCCAAAAATAATTAATACCATTATTTTCATAAGCTTTATTACAAAAGTTAATAACAAGTTCTTTGATAGTAGTAAGGAGGTAGTTAGAAGCACTGATAGATTGGTAGTAGAACACTTACTAGATGCGGAGATGAAACGGAATTTAAATGTTTGTTTGTGCAATTTAGGTAACCAATACATAGTAGGGACTTTCAAATGTTCGGAAGAGGCTTTAAGCTGGGTAGTGGCAGTGATATGCTTGTTAACAATTTGACTCTCTGTGGAGCGTTCGGACCTGAATGTAGGGAATTTATAATTTCGTTTTGGAGAACTTCCGTGTACTATATGCGTCACACCACCATTACATTATTTGCTGCTTTGTCTGCCGGTACGAACACAAACCGCTTTGCGAGTACTTGAGTTTATTTTTATTCTAAAATGGGAATATCATGGACCCTATTACTAATTTCAGAATTGTTTTCAAAATGAGATATACGAATATTAACAGTATTCATAATTTTATTCAAATAACTGTCTAGAGGTTTTTATCAGATTTTTCACGTTTACACCAATTTTACAGTAGACAGACAGAGCGTCTTTAATGACCTGACGACACTGTTTCCAATCTATTTTACGATATTTCGGTCCTTTCTTAAGAAAAGTTATGACCTCACGGTCTTCGACGATGTTGAGGTCTCCTGTAAGGACATGACCATAGGGAACATATCTAAAACTAGATGTTTCACAGTCTCAAGGGAAGGAACATTATTTTCTATATTGACGTATAATTAAAATCAAACTTCTGCTGGGTTTTTATAAGAATACGAAATAATAGGTGGTTCTATATTATCAAAATATGGAGGTATTTGGCTTTGAATGGTAGAGTCATTGAATATACTAGATAAGTTAATAAAATCAATACCTCCATATATATATTTTAATTTAAGAAAATGCCGTTTATGATTTTCAGGTTTATCGATACTAGGAAACAGCCTATGATGACAAAAGGCTGTAATAATACGGGTGTATTCATACATTGGGCTAAAAAGAAATTTTATCACACTCCAGAAAAATAGCATATAATTTATTTATATGCCTTTTTATTTAGAACTGATTAGCATCTCAAGGACACCCTTTCGGAGATCCAAAAACTACAAGACTGGGCTTCGGAACTTCATTTTATTCGGGAAATTAAAAATGAACAGAAATAGGAAATTTTGCTTCTGGTAAATATATTTCAGATTACGCATGACGATATCAATCATAGGTTTTCACCTTACAAGTACAAATAAAACTCAAAATTTGATGTATACCTGTAGTTCTTGGTATTTTTTCTGTATGTCTTCTACTTGTCTCTGTAGATCAGGTGGTATTGTTCGTTTTAATGGCCTAGGTTCAGTTGGTTCAGTCATCCTGATCTATCCTACACTTTCACTCATCTAAACAATCATCTTTCATAGAGCTATTCTGTACACAATAACTGCAAAATAACAAAAGTAAATTAGATATCAATAAAAGACTCCTAAGAACCTAATTCCCTCACTTGTAAAATTTTACTGTTAACAATTTCTACATACTTATTATAGTTTTCGAGATGAGGCAAACACTGGAATTAAGTAAAACAAAATCGTGAATTGCTGATTAATATTGCTGTTTACAGTTTGGAACTGTCCATTATAGTTTTCAAGATAATAGGAAAAAGGCATTTAACTCCCCTAAGGGATCGATTGACACTTTCAGTTAATTGACTTATTGGAAGATCATAATTTGCTGAACATTTTTGTGAATTACATTTTCTTTCTATCCATTATAGTTTCTGCAAAAATGGTTAAAAAAGTCTTCAAGGGCAATTACAACTGTACAAGCCCTTTTGATGATTTTGGTGATGAATGTTTGCAGATAATATTTTGTTGCTTGCAATTTCTTTCTATCTTTTAGTTTTTCACTTCAACCTTCTACAAAAAGAACACGAAAAATTTGGTAAATATCGTCTTTCAAAGTCTATAACACCTAATAGGGGCCAATTGACGATTTCTGCTATACTGACTTACTTGCAGATCGTATTTTGCTGAAGATTTTTCGCCAATTACAATTATGCAAAGAAAGCTGCTGGAGAGGAAAATTAAATATCACCACAAAAAAGAATAAGACGAATCCATGTTTAATATTATGTCTCCTTTCCTTAATAGGAGGCAAATATTGTACATACTTTAAAGGCTATGGCTGGTGACCCCACCCCATTTACTTGGATTTTCGCCAAAGAGGTTAAAAGATAATTGAGGACCTCATTATTATCTTTTAATAATGTACTTGTATACAAAAATACCAACAGAAGAAAATTTAACACCACCACAAAACGAACAAGACGAATCCATGTTTAATATTATGTCTCCTTTCCTTAATAGGAGGCAAATATTGTACATACTTTAAAGGCTATGGCTGATGACCCCACCCATTTACTTGGATTTTCGCCAAAAGAGGTTAAGAGATAATTGAGACCTCACTATTTTCTTATGATAATTTACTTATATACAAAATACCAACAGTTTGAACACACTGCTTATTTATCTTTTACATTTTCTGTCAATTGTCTACTATCTGGACATAATATGACATTATAAAACATCCACAGAAAAGAAATTGTTGATCTGAATAAAATATATTATTTTTAAATAATAACACAAAAATAGGAAGATGTGGTATAATTGCCAATGAGATTATTCTCAATTTATTTATTAAAACAAATTCAATATTAAGTGTAAAAAGAAAAACTATTATAAATTATTTAACGTAATTTCAAATGAAATCTTAAAAAAAAAAGTAAGAAAATAAACATAATTCATTTCTAATATTGATTCAACAAAGGACATATTTAAATGTTAATGATCTTGCGGAATTGTTTATTTGAAAAAAGAAGCCTCGTATGGTTCTCTGTCAGACTTAATTTTGTACCATCTAAAATCAGACATCCAGTTGCAGGCTAACTTGATAGGGATGATGATTTTAATGATTGAGAAGGTAAATGGATAAAATGCATGGTGATTGGATATTCAAAATGATTCACTTAGCTTATAAAATCTTTTTTCTCTCATCAAAATCAATGCGAACCGGAGTATGCATTGAAATTCACTCGCGGTTGAAAAAAAAACCAAATATTCCTAATACCACAATAATTGAAAATCAATCAATTGAAAAGGTTTATCCTACCCTCCAAGATAAGACTATACACATTTATGTATGTACCAGGTCGTACTGGTTGTGTCATGATTAGATTAACATCATTGATTTATAATTAATCAATTACATTAGTATATGATGTTTAATTATGGTAGTATTCATAATTAATAATAATTTTATAATTAAAAAAATCAATTTATCTCAAGAACGTTTTAAACATAATTATAATTAAATCGTAAAACATGAGAGCTCTTTTACAAAAATAATATTGTCTTTCAAGTTTATATGTATATTTTATATTAGGATAAAATGATGAACCAATTCAAATAAAAGATTATAATTTGAATACTTCATCTCAATAATTTCTTCTTTTTTCTGATTCTATTTTTCATTTAACATATATTATTAGTATTTTTGTTATTCTACTTTTAGAAGTATAATATGTAAATTATATCATGCATTAAATGCAGGACGTGCTTTACTTTCCCTATAACAACAATTTTAAATGCCATATAAACACCGAGCCCATCTATTGTTTGACACTTGTTGGATAAGCGTGAATTAGATTTATCAAGCATTGGAGAACCACGAATAAACTAATTATCAAGCACTTTAAATATTATTATATTTAGGTCTCTTCTTGGACCAAATCTTGTCTGTTTGACAAAATAATTACGGACGGTTTATTATTTGCAATGAACATTGATTGAAATGAAACAAAAGTTAACCCCTTCCCCATGTATTCTAATGTTTAAGTAAATTCAGAGGAAACATATGGTTTCTTTTACTATATGTAGAACAGACATAAGATTTCTATATTATTAAAATCAAATTGGATTGTTTATCCTTTTGACTTTACTACTACCAGATTTATGTCTCTTTATTTTCCCATTTACCTTATATAGATATTAAATCAAGCAGGTTAGTTTCATAATTTGAGACGTATTTCAGTATTGATTTCCTATCCTTAAAATATTTTTTATATATATATATATATTTCAACTGAGTAGCAGCTGAAAATGTTTTTATGTATGTTGGCGTTTGAAAATTATAGAACAATTTCAAAAGCTGAGTTGTATCATTTCTACTGTGAATTTTGTGACTCTCAATCCTACTTAATTCTTTGGACAAAAAGTCACAAAAATTAATGCCTGTATCTTTCACATTATGACGAAAATTCAAATGAACATTCTACAATGTATAAATGACACTGATTGAAAATTGCAATTAATCACATAAAAAGCTTAAATTATTATCACATACATAAAATAAAATCAACTACATTATTACTGATACAAGTATAGTCCTCTTCTACCTAATGAATAATGAAAACTTAAATTTCGATGAGGAAAACTTACTTACATGGAGGTAATCAGAAAGGGATAAGAACAATTTACCTGTAGAGGTAAAATTTTGAGGCAGGATGTCACAATACACCTGAGTGATCAACAGATAAATATTATTGCATTTAAATAGTTAGTTTAATGAAATTGACCACTGGCCCATTCTACAGTTCTAAATGACCCCAATAAATGATCAACATCCTAGATTTTATGACCCCAATAGATATCAGATTGTGGACATTTATCAGAGTATGTCACGGTGTGTATTGAACAACCACCTAGCTTGTCTCATGGTTCATTGCAAGGGCAGAACAGGACAGAATGACAGGAGTTATTAGATCCAATGTCAGTTCAAAAGAATTCATACTTAGTTAAGTATCTTTTCTTCGGAGCTGAGCTATAGGCAGACCACTTTAAGGGTAAGAACTAGTGGTTCGAAGCCGGAATAATATGTCAAGGCCAAAACAAAAGTTCATATTCAGTTTGGAATAATTGGTGACCTGTTGACATTCATCCTGCATTTGGATTTTCAAACCAATAAGTAATTGAGTTTGATTTTATTTATAAAATTTGTTGTCAACTTGAAGTTCTAAATATATGTGTGATAAGTGTAATATTTGCTTAGAAATAGCTTTATCCTGTCAGTCAAGGGTAATACTTATATACACGTCATGTTTATACAAGTAAATTTTTGTAAGATTTGTTTTTCTTTTGAAGTTTTGAACAATCTCTCCTTAATCCTGTCATAAAATAATTTATAAAAGTCATTATTTTTGCAACCCCTGAAATTCCCTCATAGGCCTTAAAATTTTATCATGGTTTATAGATTAGTATTTCTTAATAAGAGTTCAACCTTCAATCTAATGAACTATAATATAAAGAAATCTACATCACAGATGTAAATTAACTCATTGTAACTGCACAAGGACTTCCAAAATGCTCCCTAAAGGCTTGTTTAAAAGCAGTATTTGTAGATCATAGACCTTTGTTTTTCATTATTCGTGAATTTGTACTTTAATGAGGGTCGATGATAGTAAAGACAGCCATTAATGACAGTCAATTCAACACTTTTTTACAGCATATGCAGTCAAGAGAAATTGAAGAAAAGAGGAAAAGATGACTTTTGTACTTAAAACATGTATAAAGCAAATAAGCAGTTGACACAAAGATATGTCTCGCCTGCTAGTTTTGATAGTATAATGCAAATGCAAATATTGAAATTGAAATAAAAACATTTTAAAATGTTTTACTATGCAAAATTTTCAAGGTCAATGTCCCATGACTAAGGGTAAAGTGCAAAATAATCTCTGTGGTAAGAGATTTACTTATGTTTATGAAACTGCATACAAAATCATTGACTTATAAGTAGGATATGTGGTATGAGTGCCAATGATACAACTCTCCATCCATGTCATAATGTGTAAAAAGTAAACAATTATAGGTTAAAGTACGGCCTTCAACACGGATCAGCAAGCTATAAAGGGCCCCAAAATGTCTAGTGTAAAACAATTCAAACAGGAAAACCAACGGGCTAATCTATATAAAACTGAGAAACGAGAAACACTTATGAACCACATCAACAAACGACAACCACTGAACAACAGGCTCCTGACTTAGGACAGGTGCATACACATGCAGCGGGTTTAAACGTTTCAACAGGCGCCAACCTTCACCCTAACCTGAAACAGTAGTGTGACATTACAACATCAAAAGACCCACTATAAATGTCAATTAAAATGGCTTAACTCGATCAAAAGACATATAAACAAAAACAAGTAAACATACACTGAACGAATAAGTTTGATCTATGACACAATATAAATACAATATGAATAAAAAAGATGTGGAATAATGTCAAAATACAATTTTAACCTGGGACAAAATGCCGTTAAACAAAGTAACGTAAACAGGTAGATTTAGATATAATGATTTCGTTGTTAGGAGTACGGAAACATTTTTACAAAATAAATACATTTGTTGTTCACAGTACGAGTACAGAAGTGAAAATTTGTCGTCATACTAAATACTTATCAAAGGTGGTACATTTTAAAAATAGGAGACGAGATATAACACAAAATAATTAAACATTGAATAACAGAAATGCATTAACATGAAAGAGGTTATCCTTAATCTGACCTTATCCCAAACTTTAACATATAAACCATGCAAAAGTTTCAGGGTCAATGAATCATGAATGAGCGGACAGGGCTACAAAATTCCCATAGATATGAGATGTGCATATGCTAATATAACTGCATACCAAATATAATTGACTTACTATAAGTGGTTCAGTTCAAACAGACCTAGTAACAAACATTAACATGTATAAAAACTATGCTTGCCATTTATGGTTCCCTTAAATAGACATAACCCAAAATGTTCACATGTAAACTATATGTATACAAAATTCCAAAGTCAATAGACCATGACTGAGGGGTTGGGTCAAATAATTTCCATGGAAATGGGATGTACCACGTGATATTATTTAGAGTATTTTTAATAGATCCTTCCTTTCTACGTGTAACAAACACTATACGCACTTTTTCAGTTAGATTATCAAATAATACATGCGTTCATGAGGTTATTTGTGTACACGTAGAGATTACATGAACTAAACGATTCATTTGGTTAAGATTTAAAGGAGGAATTATCGGAAATTAATTTTCACAAATACTGAGGAAGCACCACCATAAAAAGAAATTAACACCAGGAGATGCAGATATCTACTAGTAGGTCCGAACATCAATGTCTGGGTTTAAACCACCCTCTCATGGTCTGATCTGGTTACTATGGTATATCGGTCAACAAGACACAACAGTCCGGTCAACAAGGCAACAGCACTCTAGTGGTGTATAGGTTGAAGTTATTCATTCAACAAATGAACTTAACTACAAGGGATACGGATATCCTCCTTTAAGTCCAAACATCAAGGTCCTGGGTCTAAATCACTATCTCGAGGTCTAATCTGGTCAATACTGCCCATAGGTCCATCAGCCACATCATTCTGATTTACAAGGCAAAAGCACCGAATGGTGCCTAAGTTTAAGTAAGCACCACCGAAACATTTTATTAATCATCAGGGGATGCAGATATCCTCCTATAGGTTGACACATCTGATCTACCAGCCACAGCGTTCCAGTCTACAAGGAAACAACACTCTTGTTGTGCACTACCAAAAATGGACTAAGCACAATTGAGGCAGACATCCTCCTTTGATCGAAACATTCAAGTATGTGTTCTAAACCACTCCCTAGAGGTCTGATCCGTTTACTATGGTACTTTGATCCACCAGACATAGACCTCTTTGTGATGTTTATGATGCCTTGTTTTACTTTTGACCTCTTTGTGCTGATGTTGATGATAGCATGTTCTAGCGTTGACCACTTTGTCCTGCTGTTAATGATTCCATGTTCTAGCGTTGTTATTGATATCATTCTCTAACTTTGGCCACAATGTTTTTTTTCAAATGAAACAATTTTCTAGCGTTGTAAACGTTGTCCTGTTGTCATTGACGCCATGTTTCTAGCGTTGACCACTCTTTCCTGCTGTTATTGGTATCATAGTTGAGCGTTGACCACGTTTTCCTGCTGTTATTTACATGATGTATCCCATGTTTTAGTGTTTACCACTGTGTCCTGCTGTTAATGATACCATATTCTAGAGCTGACCACTCTGTCGTCCTGTTAATGATTCAATGTTGTAGCGATGACCACTATGTCCTGCTGTTAATGATACCATGGTCTAGCGTTGACCACGTTGTCCTTCTATTTATGATACCATGTTCTAGCTAGGTTTGAACAGTTATCTAATGCATAAGAAGGATACACATATACTAATCTTATCTGCTTAAAAATTCTTTGAAATTTTGAACTAAGGTTTCAACTCCCTCAGGCAAAACCTTAGACGGATTTGGATATTATTTTATGTCCTTTGTTTTGTCTTTTGTCATAAAGTTCTTCAATTAGTTCGGTTCTTATACATCATTGGCTTTCAGAAATTGGGCTTTGAAAAGAGGCGAAAGATCCCAAAGGGACATTCAAACGCATAAGTCGAAAATAAACACCATGGCTAAAAAGAAAAAAAAATCAAAGGAAAACAACAGTTCACAAAATACAACATACAAAACTAAAGACTAAGCAACATGAATCCCACAAAAATAAATGGTCCAACGTGCACCTGAAAGTTGGGGCAGATCGCATGTGACACCCGTCGTGTTGCTCGTTTGGCCCGAGAACACAGTTATTTCGAAGTGCATTTCTTTTAGACAAAAGAAGCAAATTAAACAAATTCCACCTGATCTATCAACAAAAGATTTTTACTACTTTTGGGATATATTATATCAAAATTATAGAAAAGTCTATCGGCTCTAACTCAAAATATGGACAATTAACGTTAAGGGGTCTGTAATTCAGTTTGACAGCTTCAGACATACTAATTTTGACCTTTTCAAACTGGACCAAATCACTACTTTACCTAACGAAATGTTTTTACATGTAATTTCATCCCCTACTAACTATTTTATGCATAAAATATAAAGAAATGAATTTGAAAGAAATGTGAAAAATTGCAAGTTATACATTGTCTACACTAGGGACTGTATTTGAAAATCAATGGACGATAACTGTGTCCCCAGACCATGTAAGTACTAACCCGGTGATAAATTCGGTAGGTCACAATCGGAAAAAGTGGACGTGATTGTTTTTACGACAAGTGGAACATATCCGTCGTCATCCGTGAAACCGATATTTCATAACGGTCAACCAACTTGTGATGGCGTCCGTAAAATTTACGAAGGTATGATTTCAACTTCACCACTTGGAACTCTTGGTTTAGTAACTTCCTTGAAATCTGCAACCCTCTATCAAGGAAATCATGAAAGGAAATACAATCTCTGGAATGTCGTATCAATTGGGAGATATGTACTCCGTGTCCAGGCGCTAATGGAATGTTGCTACATAGAAATGAAACGTTCACGATTGGGAAGCTGAAATCATCTCTATTGTCGTAAAAATTTGTTTTCAACCGACCCTCAATATAAATGTCTAGATGTAAGTCAAGATATGAAGCAGACTTAACTGTATCTGTTGTATCCTTTATCTCAAGTTCGATGGGATAGATGCGTTCAACATAGTCACCAAATTTTGAAATATTTAGTGAGAGAACCTCATCTATATAGCAGAGTTATAAGTTAAGTTAAAGGATCCTGCTAACCTCTTTTTTCTTCCTTAGAAGTTCCTATATGAAATCAGCCTTATATGAATAAAGGAACAAGTCGACAAGAAGATCTAGAGGAGCGTTCCTGGTGAAGATAAATCAAGAAGAGCGCTTCGGACGCATGATATTAACAAAGTGTTCTTTTAATTTTCTACAAGATTGTGAAAGAGAGAATTAAATTTAACGAAAGTAACCGACGTACTAAAGTAAGTCAATAATTGATGTACAAAGCCATTTCCGCACCAAGCATGTAACATGAACTTCATGCAAGTTGTTTCGTGAATAAAGTAAGATGATTATTTATACAATATATATATATATATATATATATATAATGTACAGCTGCTTATGATATATGGTACGTCATATAGTGGGTAAAATTAACAAGCCATCTCACTTTTGTGTATTGATGTTTTGAACAGCAACATTTTGTAAAAATTGATGGATTTATATATGAACACACAGTCTGTTTTGACTGTATTTAAAAAGATAAAATGCCAGTTAACTATTTATGAGATTTTCTGAAATGGACACTTTACAAGGGTTTACATTCAAGATTACGAAAAAGTTGACCGATATGATTTATTTCCTTCAATTAAAGAAAATTTCCGATGCATCGTCATAGACCTTCTGATATGTAAAGAGTGTCTTATTGATTGCCTTATAACAAGATTCAGAAAGGACAACGGTATCTTAATTATGTGCTTAATAACAACGAATTCAGTTGTAAAGTGTATGTTTTAAGAAATCCGGATTTTTTATAGAAATAAATAGTTTTGAGTATGAAAATAACACTTTATTGATTTGGTGAGTTTGAGACGCATTTCTGTATTTACCTTCATCAGGAACACTCAAATTCATGTTGTCACTTTAAAGATTAGCCGAATCCATCTAAGGTCAACTTTGCCTTAGTGTCATAACTATTTCTAAATCTATAAATGGATTTTGAAGAAAAAGTATGTTAAAAATCGTACCAGTACAGAAGCTCTAATTTTTTAGCTGACGATACACTCGGGACTAGCAGTAAAAGTTAATGAAAATAACACGTTATTAATGTGGTGAAACCGAATCATCTTATTGTATTAAGTAAGTACAATAGTCTTTTATGTACAGCAATTGAAATGCTTTTAATTATATGTTGATACTTGAAACTGTTCTTTAAGTTTAATGTAATAACTGGAAATTGTTTTTTACATCTTTTGTTATTCCAACAAAAGGCGGGAAGGAGATAGCTTTTAAACTACTTTTATTTAATACACTATTGATAGTGATCCAAAAAAGTTAACTGGACATATTTGTTTCTTGGTACATTTGTCTTTGATTAAGAATTTTAGAGTCTATTCAAGATAATATGATACATAGCCACTCATGATAAAAAACGGAAATTATAGTCCGTTGCAGTAGAAATCAATAATGCATAAAGGACCAAAAAATATTTGCATTTACGCAGACACGCCATACAGTGTGTGTGTGTGGGGGTATATCTCATTCTGAAAAGGCCGTCATTTGATGTCACATACGAAATATGATTTTTTTTTTTTTTTTTTTAATTACTTATCAGTGTTTGGCGATATTGTTTGGTTTGTGAAAACACTATATTATAACATTGGTTACAATGAAATGCCTTGATTATCCATGGAAACAAAAAAAAAAATACATGTTTGAGTTCATACTTGTTCTGCTGCAACCAATCAATACATCATTTCTATAGAATAAAGCAGGTTGCCTTATTCAGTTGTTTGCGAAGTTGAAGGCCTTCTCTGAGTCCACTGTTTGTATATTGAACGGAAATATGATTTCCAATTCGCCTGTGAAGTATATCTTATTGTCTTTGT
This sequence comes from Mytilus coruscus, assembly GCA_017311375.1. Taxonomy (NCBI): domain Eukaryota; kingdom Metazoa; phylum Mollusca; class Bivalvia; order Mytilida; family Mytilidae; genus Mytilus; species Mytilus coruscus. The sequence goes on along the minus strand of CM029597.1, from coordinate 97,990,921 downwards.
CATTTTCGATAAATTACTGAAGATGATCTGTGTAACTCTTTAGACGCGGATGATTTTGAGATTGAGAAGACAAAAGACGTTAGAGTTTTGCTGTTGAACATGTTTTGCATACAGGACATTTAATTGCAAAATAATTGAAAGTCATCTAATAATCCGTATTTTAAAAAAAATCATGAATGTGAACAAATAATCAACAATTCGAGGTAATTTCTATTCAAAGAGGCATAAGCTATGAGACATAAAACAAAATCATAATATATTTGTTTTGTTTAATCATAAATGAAAGTGAAATAGTGAAATAATAATTCGCGTTTAGAAACCAGTTTGGTTCAATTTTGTCAAAATAAGCTATGAAACATCGCTGATGAATTATTTACTTGCAAGTGAACAATTCGACTTCATTGAATCCGTATTCATGTAACCTTCAATTTAACCCCTAGGCTAGAGATGGGTTACGCATGAATTATGCTTGTTCAGTTAATAAAAGGAAAAGAATGTCAACATTGAAAGTGAAACAATGGTAAACCATTTGATTGACTGATTCGATCCACAAAAACTCATTCTTATGTAGGTAAAACGATGATTAACATATATTTGTAACCTATAATATGAAATACAAACAGACCTAGAGAAATCCAATTGCACGAGTTCGCTATCTACTTATATATGTAGTCTTCGGAGGTCACCTCGATGGTAAATTAGATGGCGTTCAGACTAAAATAAACACGAAATGCTGATACATATTATCGGTCCCATGCATGGTAAACTGTTTATTTTAGACTTTTATAATTTGGATATACGTTTTAGTATGTTAAAATCAAATATGAGAATTTGAGTCAAATCGGTGATATGAAATTGACAGCTAATGTCCTTTAAACATTGTTGCCACATTAATCAGAAATAGTGTATCTGTGAAAACTCACAGAAATCTGCACTTGGTCTAAGTTGCCTTTACAGACCCCTTTATACACATTATTGCTATTGAATTACAAATTGAACAAGTATGCAGTGCAAAGATTCTCTTCTTTTATTCATTTAGTATCTATTTAAGATAAAGTCCTCTATAAATTCATTTTCCCCTTGAACAATACGAAATATATCGTACTGATCCATTTAAATGTCTATAGTCGTAGTATCATATTCATCAGCTATAGATAATGTTTGACCTTAATAACTTTGTAAAACAGCTATTTAATCCTACACTCGTATCATCGAGACATTAATTGTCGAAATCCGGATATGGTTTACAAATTTTGCACCTCATGTTTGCGGTATACCATCTTCTCCGCAAGTTTATTGTTTTCTGTTCGGTATTAAATTAATGATTAAGATCCATGTTACATCACGTGATCAATTTATTTGGCAATCGTCAATGGCAGTCAGCAGGGTTTAAGAACATCTGTTGTTCGACCTGTTAGTGAAATGCGATTTGTTAAAATATACTTTTCACTATTTTGGTCTTTTGGAAAATGTTGTTTGTGCTGTATTTAGACCCTCTACCAAGAAATTTGTTTTACATGCACATGTATAAACATTGCGGTTTTATCCATCGCAATCATAGGTTTGAACGTTGTTTTCAATTTAGACTTGTTTATATATATACATATAATTTCGTGTTTTTAATATTTGTTTTATTAAAAAAAACAATATTGAATGGCCCCATTGCTTTCGATGTTTAGTTTTCTAACATTCATGGCTATTTTGTTTAAAAGTTAAAATCAGTTGCCAGTCATTTAATATCAACATTTTACTTTATTATGGCTTGTGCTTAAACTATCAAGTTACTTTTAGTTGCATGTGAGAACGTGCTAGTTCGCGGAAGTTCGGTAGTACTAAAAGGCACTTCTGATCTGAGAATTATGGCAAATTATACCATCTTATTTCAAGCAAATTACGTTTTCAACAAGGGATCTTAAGCGATTCAAATCATCAAGCGTTCAATTGATACCAATATTACCCCAACGTTTTACTCATTTACAACGTAACAGGAACTATGTACTTATACCTACTGTGTTTATTTTTGACTGGGCTCCTTTTCTATAAAACCTGTCTGGGAATTTTGAACAAGTGTATATATATATGTATATTTATATATAAGTCTGGAAATTGAACCCAACAATGTTAGAGTTTTTATGCTGACAAATTTTGTCCCTCATCGTTATTCGAACTCACACCTTTGAGATAGACATATGACAGGTGTTTAAAGCGTGTGTAGATGTGATATTATTTTTTTTTATACACAATGTATTTTTATTTGTCAGCAATCTAACTCTACAATTTTTTATATACCGTATGGGATAATTCAATTCATATATTATATATATATAATTACTCTAAATATCAGCACAGCAATGTTAAATCTGCAAATTTGCGGAAGCAAATTTTGTTCTTCCCGCCGGTATTCGAACTCATGCTATTGGGATATCGAGACAACCCCGCCTGCACTGTGTCCAGCGCTCTAGACCACTCGGCCACCTAGACTGAACTAATAATTCAGCTTTCGGTGGCCTAGTGTTACCTTTCCTCGTCAGTAGAATCTAGAGTTGTATATATATATTATTTCGGTGATAATACTAGATTTGCTTATTATATTTTAATATATACAGTGAGAATCATATACCAGGTATTCTCCTCCTACTTGTTTTTGAGAATTCAGACTTCTTTTTCTTGGAGATTTATCAAAAGCGTATTAGACTCTTTTACATTTCGGACTATCCCTTTAACGTTGGAACATTACTTTTATACCAAAATTCAGCCTGCAGTGACATAGATTTGCGATCTGTATGAGTTTTGTTTTGAAATTACAACGAAGCTGCAGCCATGGGGTGTTTTCATATAATCTATTTTTTTTATATGTGGAGTAATATTAGTTGTACACATACGAAATATTAGCGAGAATAAAGTGATTACTATAGATGACCAATATATGTTCCTGATGTATTTCCAGGGTCTTTGTATGCATCTTTCTGTGCTCTTGAAACATTGCATGTTGAGCAGGGACGACAAAATTAAGTCACGATGATGTGTGTGGAAAGTGGAAATAAGAGTGGAGTTCAGCAGATTTACAGTACTTAGATTAAAACTTTTATTCCTATCAATACCTAGTCCAAATAATACAAGCTTAACTACTCTATGAATAAAATATTTCCGTTTATTTGGATTCAAATGTCAATCAGCTACAATTGACTGAACGAAAAGAAGCCACAAAACAAGTAACATAAAACAGTAGAAACAAAGTATCGAAATCAAGAGTACTCTGCAGTTACTAAAAGCTAGTTCAAAGTAAATTAAAACTAATAAATACACCCTGTTCTCTCAGACTCTTTAATCGGCTGCGTTCTGTTTAAAAGACACATTTTCACGACCTCACTGTAAAAATAGAAGAAAACTCAATTTTGGAAAGGAGTATTTGATGCCAATTATCACATGCACTATATAGATATTTATAATGAAATAAAGATTGATAATCAATCAGTTATGTATACGGATTTCACTAATCACTAGGGTGTTTGGTGCAATGATGACTAATTTCATGACTTTTGGTATTTCAAAATGTATACACCATCAAAATCAATTTTCTTGCATATTAAGGTTTATCTTTTGCAGTAAATAAATATTTAAAAGAATGTGATATATATCTGAATAATTTAGAGAGACAAAAGGTCATGTATTGTTTTCGGTTATCAAAGTTATTTTGAATACCTAAAATATTCAAAACAATATGTAGAGTATTTTAATAGTAAAACGTCGAACCTCAAACGAAATTGTGAACAAAAGGTCTTTATAATTCTTACATGTCTTAGTACAACTTGCAATTGGGAGAATATCCATGTAATACCATTTTATATTACAGAGATCTCAAAACAGCAGTGGTTTTAATACAGTATAATTGATCGATTTTTGGAACGAATGAATGTCTCTTTAACATAAAAGTGAAATACACAACGAAATGCAGTTGGAGAAGGGGTCGAAACAATAGAACCTATACTCTGGATTTGTCCGTTTATATCAAAACTAGGGAAGATCTAATTACCTGTATATTTCCAAAATTAAAATGAAACTAACTTTACATATCGATTTTGTATTTGGTATTCCAACAAAATGCCGATAAAATGACATAAGAAACATAATAATTTTTAAATAAAATATATATATATAGAAAAAGAAAAATTAACACTAGAACACACTATGATAGCATTAAGCAGTTATTTAAAAGAAACTTGTCAGTCAATAGGTAATAAATTTGCTATCAAAATAAAAGATTCAGTAGGGCGAAAAATGCTGGAACCACTGGACTTCTTTATTGTTATAACAACAACAGAAATGATATGCTGTATAAAATATGCATACGCATTCATAAAGAGCAATCTTTGTCTTGCAAACATATTCAGCTCTATTTCAAATTAAGTTCAGCTGTGTTCGTTATTACGTTCATTAATTACTTAATTAATGCTTATCTTTATAACCATTTGTATTATAATATTCCTAATTAGTATTGAAATACTATGCATCATTTATTTAAAGAACTGTTAAATGTGCAAATAAATGAAATTAATTATAAAAGATAATCACTGTTTCGTAAATAGAAAGTACTTGCATATAGAAAGATAGTATTTGCATATAGAAATATAGTACAAGTATATAGAAAGATAGTATGTGCATATAGAAATATAGTATTTGCATATATCAAGATAGGATTTGCACATTGAAAGAGAGTAATTGCATATAGAAAGATAGTATTTGCATATAGAAAGAAAGTACTTGTTAATCAAAAGATACTTTAAATATTCCTTTTCATATCAGAAATCGTATACAAAACAGATAGTTTCATTCAAAATGTATTTTCTTACATTGATCATTTTAAATATTTCTTTCTGGGATATGAATACATTTTGCAAAAGTATTTGATATTTATTTGTTTCTTCGTCTGCCATCATTACAATTATATTTGATTTTACAAAAGGAATTTGTAATGCAATTGTTACTCATTCCTGAATATGCATGAAATATTGTCGTAATCGTAAGCAACACACAATTAATCACGTTATTTTCAAAACATGTTCCTTTAAACAAAAGGACGACATAATTGAATGAAATGCCCCTAAAAAAACAAGTACTAAGCTTATTTACAGTTAGCACTCATTTAATATTTTTAGAAATTCCAATATAAATAAAAATTCCGTTGCTGGTTTAGTGTTCTTGCGCTTACAAGTAGTCACTGAAATAACCTATCCTTTTGAATCTTATTTTAAGTTAAAGAAACGAATAAGTTCTCATTACATATAAGATATTGCACAATCGAATTCAAAACATACATTCACCAATGAAATGAAATGAAAGTATTTGCATACAAAAGAATTAAAAATAAAGTTTTCAGCTATAAGTAAAAACATGAATCAACTGTTTGAGTCGTCACACATTTACAGGTCTCTATGAGCTTATTCACAATCTACCTGCAAATAATTTTATTAATTTCGTGCGTACAAAGCGCTTTTGTGGATTTACCTTCATCAGGAACACTCGAACCCAAACATTTAAAAGCCCCGGATGTATCAGGACTAACCGAACCATGAATATCTCTGTTTTAAAGTTTCCGTTAATTTTAATTCATATTCACAATTTTACTCGAGTACTTAATAACACTCACACTCGATCATTAATCTTCGCAATAATATTTAAAGAAACGTATAACATAAACCATTTAAAAGGCTTGAATAAATGCCTAAATTATCATATGTTCATATATATCATCTTCGCTTACCTGATACACATAATTATTCTCTTCATACGTTTAAAATTGGCGTTTGCTTAAGGTCCGACTGTAAGGAGAGTGAGAGCCCATAATACCTTATAATAGAAAGTCCTCAAAACAACTTAATATAAGAATAAGGAGATATGGTATGATTGGCAATGAGACAACCATCACCCGAAAATCAAATAAAGTGGATGCAAGCAATATTAGTCAACCGTACGGTGTTCACCAATGAGAAAACTCATACCGTATAGTCCACTAGCAAAGGCCCCGACTTGAAAAATATGAAACAATTCAATTGAGAAAATGCCTTGATGGAAATAAAGTTTAAATTTAACCATGTGTGTTTGGGGAGAATACACAGGAGAGTTAAATTCATCCAACTTTAGAATATTCTTTTGATGTATGAAACAACAGTGGTCAACAAATTCGTTTTGAAAAGAATCGTGTTGCAGCACGCCTGCATACGGAGTATATATCTCCCCATTGATACGATATTCCCGGGCTTGTATTTCCTATCATGATTTCCTTGATAGAGGATTGCTGCTCACAAGGAAGCTATTAAACCAAGAGTTCCAAAATCGTGAAGTTGAAATCATCCTTCGTAAATTTTACGGACGCCATCACGAGTTGGTTGACGTTATGGAATAACCGTTTCACAGATGATAACGGATATGTTCCTTATGTCGTAACTACAATACCCTTCCCTTTTCACGAATGTGACCTACCGAATTAGCCTATTTACCGGATTTGTAATAACATAAGCAACACGACGGGTGCCACATGTGGAGCAGGATCTGCTTACCCTTTCGAGCACCTGAGATCACCCCAGTTTTTGGTGGGGTTCGTGTTGCTTAGTCTTTAGTTTTCTATGTTGTGTCATCTGTACTATTATTTGTCTGTTTGTCTTTTATTTTTGGCCATGGCGTTGTCAGTTTGTTTTCGATCTGTGAGTTTGACTGTCCCTCTGGTATCTTTCGTCCCTCTTTTATAACTGGAATAACTAGTTATGCAAGTAAATATTTTTGATACATTCTAGCAGGTTTATACTCTTGCAAACAATTTACCGAAAACGTATTTGATAGAATAGCTAAGATACATTTAAGGTCCTTGATCCCTTAAATAAAAGATAGGCGTAATATTCCAATGGATATTCAAAGTCATCAGTCAAAAACAAACAGGCATTGCCATGGAGTCAAATGGAAAAAGACAAAAAGACAATCAACAGTACACTAAACACAACCTGGAAGATTAAAGACGGAGCAACATGAACTCCACTAAAACCTGGAGGTGATCTCAAGTGCTCCGGAAGATCCTCAGAAAAGGAAAGTTTACAATTGGGAAGCTGAAATTATCTCTTTTGCCGTAAAGTTTTGAATATACTTATACTTAAATGATATTGTGTACGCAAGAGAGTACTGGTAGTTTGTGATGCTTTTTTAATTAGATGTGTATGGTTTTTATCAGAGTTCTAAATACATCAACTAATTCGGTATTTATTTGAGTAAATATTGATAAATATTGATGAAAGACTAAATTAACATCACATTTGACATATTTTCCTGTTTCCTGTGTTCAGAGATTAAAAGATAAAAAGCTTAGTTTTGGACTAAAATAAGTTTTTGAGTTTCCTAATACAGTCGTTGTTTCTTTGACGCATTCCCGTTTTCCTTCTCAATTTCATGTTTGTTAATATTCCCAAAAGTTACATTTGACAAATTTTCCGGTTTACTATTTTCAGAGATAATATGATACAATCTTCATTTTGCCTCAAGATACTTATTACCGTGAAATTTTGTCAGTTTCCTTTACAACCATGTTTGTGATGTTTCAAGTAGAGTTACATTGTAATAAAAATACGCTGTTGATAAATATTCCGTATCAACTTCACAAATAATACACGATGGTCTTGAAGTATAGATTCTTTTATTTGTCCTTTTGAATATTACTTTTACTGTTTAGTCTATTTTGGTGGTATTCATTTGACGTGGCTCGGTACTTATGCATCCCGTCATTGTGTTATTGTTTTATGGTAAATTTTGTATTCTTGTCTGTCATTTTGCTTATGTGCTTTGTCTATATGCTTTTTGTGTTTCTTTGTTACATATGTGTTTGTTTTTATAGTGATTAAGATTATAATACAATGTTGACTGTTGTATCCCTATTTTGACATTTTACCTATTATGTCTGTTTGTTTTGTTCACACATCATTGTCAAAATAATGGGAATTTTATGCGACTGTCATGCAAGTGAGAGGTTTAGCTAGCTGTAAAACCAGGTTTAATCCACCATTTTCTACTTTGGAAACTGCATGTGCCAAGTCAGGAATGTGACAGTTGTTGTTCATTCGTTGATGTGTTTGAACTTTTGATTTTGTCATTTGATTAGGGACTTTCCGTTTTGAATTTTCCTCGAATTCGGTATTTTGTGATTTTACTTTTGTTAAAGTATTAACATAAATTGTAAAATTTCACAGTTTTCATTGATATTTTTTAAACTTTGACTCTATCCAAAGTTAACAATTTCCGGTACTTTACTTGGAATACTTTAAGCTTATCAAATATGCTCACATCCTGGAAAACAAAACACACTTAAGTGGTTCCTGAATCAGTTTTGTCTTTATATATTGTCTTTTCTGGTGATAAACATGATAGCAAAATATTTTAATAAAAACAAACCTCGTTATTATGATTTTCCTATTAAATAAACTCATCATAGATACCAGGATTTAAATTTTGTATTTACGCCAGACGCGCGTTTCGTCTACAAAAGACTCATCAGTGATTAAAACATTATAAGATATTAACGATTATACGGTCTCGATTGTTGCACATGTATATATATATATATATTCTCCATCAAATATCCCGTGATTATTAAACACAACACAACAATATATATATATATAACTCGACTAACATAAGCTATATTTTATATAGCCAAGTTGGTCGACTGGTCTAGGCGCTCGATATAGTAAAGGCGGTGTTGCCACGTCACAGAAGGAGGGGTCGAATCGCGCTGAGGCTGAGGGAAGAACAAAAATTTGCTGACGCATTGTTCGGCTAAATTTGAGACCAGTTATATATGACTGTAGGTGTGTTTTGTGTAACGGTTACGTAATTAAACAACTGAAGACCAAAACCGAGAAAGTACATGATTCATTCTATCAAAGTCCTAAAGATTATAGCATTGATGAGCCTTGTAACACTCCACTTCAACCAAGGAAAAAGGTAGACCAAAAGGAACACCACCAAGAAAAGCTCTGAATTTTATTACACCACCAAAAATGTCTTTATTTAGAAAACGGAAAGCGACCCTGAAACATGGAAGAAGAATATTAGGAAAAACTGAGACTTTCAGGAAAGGAGTATATCTCAGTGAAAGGGACAGTTGTTGAAGAGAAAAAGTAAAAAAGCACTTTTAAATGTCATTTAGGTATAAACGACGAGCATAGGCAGCAAATTTTTAAAACATTTTGGTCTCTGGATACAAACGACAGAAAGAAGGATTTTATCATCGTTAATACAACGCAAAAGAAAACTAGAACATATTTAGATGATGACAACGAACCTGTTCAAAAAAAAAGAATGTTCACCGATCGTACTCACTCAACTTGATTGAAACTATATCAAAATATGCAAGAAATTTTTTTAGCAACTTTAGGGATCAGTGAGACCTTTGCAAACAATGCATTGCAGAATCAACAAGATGGCTTTTTTATTGGAGAAGGAGAAAATAAACGCGGCAAACATGCGCCCTACAACAAAACAAACCAATACTGCAATGGATTCGGTAAGACGACACATAGAGTCCTTTCTAGTAGTAGATGGGCATAACACTCGCAAAGATTCAAACAGGAAGTATTTAGGAGCAGACCTGAATATAAAACAAATGTACGAATTATAAATAGTACAATGTAAAGATCAAATTCTTGAGAAAGACATTGTCGGTCAAGCTGTGTATAGGAAAATTTTCAATGACGAGTATAACTTTTCTTTTCATGTACCAATAAAATGCTCCACAGGGCGCAGCTTGATACGACCGCAGAGGTCGAACCCTGAATAGTTGGGGCAAGTATGGACACAACATTCAAGCTTGATACAGCTCTGAATTTGGATTGTGATTAAATATTTGACACAGCCTAGGTTTCTGACACAGAATGAATGTGGTCTAAGAACTTAAAAATTTTAAATTGGACATTCACCTATTATGGTCCAATATGCAAAATCTAAATACATGGTTAGATTCAGCATATCAAAGAACCCCAAGAGTTCAATTTTTGATGAAATCAAACAAAGTTTAATTTTGGACCCTTTTGACCTCAATGTGGACAAAGTTGATAACAGGGCCCAAAAATCAAAAATCTAAATACATGGTTAGATTCAGCATATCAAAGAACCCCATATATTCAATTTTGTTGAAATCAAACAAAGTTTAATTTTGGACCCTGATTTGGATCAACTTGAAAACTGGGCCCATAATCAAAAATCTAAATACATGTTGAGATTCAGCATATCAAAGAACCCTAAGAATTCAATTTTGTTAAAATCAAACTAAGTTTAATTTTGGACCCTTTGGACCTTAATGTAGACCAATTTGAAAACAGGACCAAAATTAAGAATCCAAATACACGGTTAGATTCGGCATATCAAAGAACCCCAATAATTCAATTTTTGATGAAATCAAACAAAGTTTAATTTTGGACCCTTTGGACCTCAATGTGGACAAAGTTGATAATGGGGCCCAAAAATCAAAAATCTAAATACATGGTTAGATTCAGCATATCAAAGAACCCCATATATTCAATTTTTATTGAAATCAAACAAAGTTTAATTTTGGACCCCGATTTGGACCAACTTGAAAACTGGGCCCATAATCAAAAATCTAAATACATGTTTAGATTCAGCATATCAAAGAACCCTAAGAATTCAATTTTTGTTAAAATCAAACTAAGTTTAATTTTGGACCCTTTGGACCTTAATGTAGACCAATTTGAAAACGGGACCAAAAATTAAGAATCTAAATACACGGTTAGATTCGGCATATCAAAGAACCCCAATAATTCAATTTTTGATGAAATCAAACAAAGTTTAATTTTGGACCCTTTTGACCTCAATGTGGACAAAGTTGATAACACGGCCCAAAAATCAAAAATCTAAATACATGGTTAGATTCAGCATATCAAAGAACCCCATATATTCAATTTTTGTTGAAATCAAACAAAGTTTAATTTTGGACCCCGATTTGGACCAACTTGAAAACGGGACCAAAATTAAGAATCTAAATACACAGTTAGATTCGGCATATCAAAGAACCCCAATAATTCAATTTTGATGAAATCAAAATCTAACTACATGTTTAGATTCAGCATATCAAAGAACCCTAAGAATTCAATTTTGTAAAATCAAACTAAGTTTAATTTTGGACCCTTTGGACCTCAATGTGGACCAATTTAAAACGGGGCCCAAAATCCAAAAACTTAATACACGGTTAGATTCAGCATATTAAAGAACCCCAAGAGTTCAAGAATAAAACCCCATTGAAAATGGTCAAGAAATAAGCAATTTATACAAAGTATCTTCTTTTGCACAATACTGTGCAATTGAATATTTCTTGCAATTGCGCAATACTGTGCAATTGAATATTTCTTGCTATTGTGCAATACTGTACAATTGACAATTTCTTGCTATTGCGCAACATTGTGCTATTGGATATTTCTTGCTATTGCGCAATACTGTGCAATTGAAGATTTCTTGCTATTGTACAATACTGTGCAATTGAAAATTTCTTGCTATTGCACAATACTTATTATATAATAATTTACACATCCTGTTTGGTGTGTATCTCCTGCCATATCATTATTATTTGCTTTTAAATATAAATCAGAAATAACCAACTTAAAATAGAAAATTTTAAAGAAAAAAAGGAAAAAAGGAAAAAAAAATCCCCCAAATTTTTTGAACCCCTTATGATTCATCATCCCCAAACTCAAACCCAGCCTTCCTTTGAGGTATGGTACTTTGCAGTACAATTTCAGAGATCCATACACTTGAACACAAGTTATTGTCTGAAACTAGAAAATGCTTATTTTGGCCCCTTTTGGCCCCTAATTCCTAAACGTTTAGGCAATTACCCCAAACTCAATTCCAGCTTTCCTTTGTGATATGGAACCTTGTAGTACAATTTCAGAAAGATCCATACACTTACACACAAGTTACTGTCATGAAACTAGAAAATGCTTGTTTTTGCCCCTTTTGGCCACTAATTCCTAAAATTTTGAGGCAATTACCCCAAAAATCAATCCCAGCATTCCCTTTGTGATATGGAACCTTGTGGTACAAAGTCAGAGAGATCCATACACTAACACACAAGTTATGTCTGGAAGTAACAAAATGCTTATTTTGGCCCCTTTGGCCCCTAATTCCTTAACTGTTGGTACCATAACCCCCAAAATCAATCCCAACCTTCCTTTTGTGATATTGAACCTTATGGTAAAATTTCATAGAGATCCATTCACTTAAACTAAAGTTAGAGTGCGAAAACCAATGCGTCTTCGGACGACGACGACGACGACGACGCCAACGTCATACCAATATACGACCACAAAATTTTTTTGCGGTCGTATAAAAGGACCAATGTGCAGTTTGCACAACCTATCACCAGCGAAACAATGAAGGGACACTTACAAATGATATAAAGAAAGCATACGATAAACATCAAGCAAGAAAAATCAAAGCCAGAGAAGAAAAGAAAAAGATAAAGCGTTAGCAAATTTGATCTGCAAGCAGTAATGCAGACACCATGCAGCTTAGTCAGTCAACTGTTCTACATGAGAAAGTTAGACTGCTACAATTTGTCAATTTCAGTTTGGCAAATAATAAGGCAACATGTTATCTTTGGTCTGAAGTAGACGCACAAAGAGGGTCTTGTGAGATTGGTACATGTCTCTATCTGCAACTTTTATCTATGTCATGTACAACCAGGCATGCTATATTTTATTCTGATGCCTGTTCTGGACACAACCGCAATCAGTTTATTGCATCGTGTTTGTTCCGTGTAGTTAATACTCACCAATCAATCAAGGTCATAGATCACAAATTCTTGGAAAGCGGTCAACTCAAATGGAGTGTGACAGTATGCACTTAGCAATTGAATTTGCCAAAAAGAAAACCGAAATATTTGTGCCTCAACAGTGGGCAACAGTGATGCGAATGGCCAGGAGAAAAGATCTTTACATGATTGTGCCCCTAAAAAACGAAAATATATATGACTTTAAAGATCTTACTAAGAAAAATATGAAATTCAGAAAAGAAGATGTTAATGGCAAAAGACCAATTTGCTGAAGATAAGACGGGCAAGGTACACGAAAGAAAACCAAGACTGCATTTTATTTAAGTACACGATGGATGATGAATTCCCTGAAATGAAAGTCGCCCTGACATCTACAAAAGGAAGGGCAACTGAAGAATACCAGCTTATAAAGAAATACACATCACGACTGTCTATATCAGCTGCAAAAAAAAAAAGATCTAGTTGGGCTTTGCCAAAAAGGAATCATTCCGGCTGAATACCATACGTATTACAAATCGTTTCTAGCCAACATAAATGTGAAAGACACTCTTGCCGAAACTGATGTGGAAGAAGAGAAGAATGACTCTTACCAGGATTAGACATGTCAGATATGACAGTTTCAATGAATTTTTGAAAGTTGTATCAGGATGTTAGATCTCTGTTTCAATTATGGCTCCAAAAGATTTTTCAAATTTTTATGTTTGAGATGTTTACAGATTGTTTTTTTAAGATACTATAAGAACTTTGAGAAAGAAATTAGATAATTTTGTTAGTCAATTGTATACACGATTTCAATAACTATAACTAAATTAAAAAGAAGCATTGTTTTCCTTAAAATCATCACTTGAAATAGTAACAAGAGGCTGTCAGAGTGACAGCAAACCGGATTTTCCTGCAGAGGTCGAACCCTGAACAATTGAGCAAGTATGGACACTACATTTAAGCTTAAAACAGCTCTGAATTTGGATTGTGATTGAATAGTTGACACAGCATAGGTTTGTGACACAAAATGAATGTGGTCAAAGAACTGAAATATTTGAAATTGGACATTTACCTATTATGGTCCAATATCCAAAATCTAAGTACATATTAGAATCAGCATATCAAAGAACCCCAAGAATTAAATTTTGATGAAATCAGACAAAAGTTTAATCTAGGACCCTTTGGACCTCAATGTGGACCAATTTGATAAAGGAGCACACAATCCAAAATCTCTCAATACATGGTTATATTCAGCATTTCAAAGAACCCCATAAATTCAATTTTTTAATCAAACAAAGTTTAATTTTGGACCCTGATTTGGACCAACTTGAAAACTGGGTCCAAAAATCTAATATCTAAATACAGGTTTAGATTCAGTATTTGAAAGAACCTCTATATATTTAATTTATGTTGAAATGAAACACAGTTTAATTTTATCCATAATATTTTCTGTGCAAAGGAAATAACTCAAACTGGATAAATAGTTCTCTAAAATAAGATATGATGCAATTTTTCAAATTATAATCAATGATATGATAACAACAACCAGTGATGACTAAGTTCTCTAAAATTAGATATGATTTAACACTCAAACATTGTTAGAATCAGCATATCAAAGAACCAAAGAATTCAATTTTGATGAAATTAAACAAAGTTTAATTTAGGACCCTTTGGACCTCAATGTGGTATTATCTTATTAATAATGAAAATAAATACAGGTTTAGATTAAGCATTTCAAAGAACCCTATATATATTCAATTTATGTTGAAATCAAACACAGTTTAATTTTGTACCCCGATTTGGACCAACTTGAAAATTGAGCCCAAATTTTAAATATATGTTTATTAAAAGACAATATAAGCTTACTTTTTAAAGGAGTTCACTTCATCAAAAAAATATACAGCATTCAGAAAATTAGTTTTATAGAATAACAAACAAACTTGCCACAAAATTCTTCAAACAATTTACCAAAGAAAAGAAGAAAAATTCCAAAATTTTATTTATCATTAATACAATGTCTTTTCAAAATCTATAAAACTTATCAGTAACAAGAAATGATTGTAACAGGATGCTGTTAAGAAGTCTCCCAAACAAAGCTTCCATAATTCGTCATTCCCATGGTCGCCTGACATTGGGCAAAGTCCAATACAAATTGGTTTGTGAAATGCATAAGTGACGCCTATTGATTGACCCTGTATGTCATTCAAATCTTCTAGAAATGACAAACAGGAATATATATGGTTTAGGGGTGGGGATCTCGACAGTTAACAATTTCTCAAAAGGGAGGTGTGATCCCCAGGGCTCGCCCTTTATTTCATATGATTTGTTTTTGTCCCATACAAGAATATATATGGTTTAGGGGTGGGATGTCGACCGTTTACAAGTTCTCAAACAGGAGGGGTGGGGTGACCCCAGGGACTCGCCTTTTAATTCATTTGATTTGTTTTATTGTCCCATACAAGAATATATATGGTTTCGTGGTGGGGATCTTGACCGTTTACAAGTTCTCAAACAGGAGGGGTGGGGTGACCCCAGGGACTAGCCTTTTATTTCATTCGATTTGTTTTATTGTCCCATACAAGAATATATATGGTTTCGTGGTGGGGATCTTGACCGTTTACAAGTTTTCAAAAGAAGGGGTGGTGGTGAACCCGGGACTCCCCAATATTTCATTTGATTTGTTTTATTGTCCAATACAAGAATATATATGGTTTAGGAGTGGGATCTTGACCGTTTACAAGTTCTCAAACAGGAGGGAGTGGGGTGACCCTAGGGACTCGCCTTTTATTTCATTCGATTTGTTTTATTGTCCCATACAAGAATATATATGGTTTCAGGGTGGGATCTTGACCGTTTGTAAACAAGTTTTCAAAAGAAGAGGGTGGGGTGAACCCGGGAGTTAATTATCTACAAAATGTCTAAAATGACCAGTAAATTTCTTACTATATTTATACAGTCCTATATAGCTTATAATCATCAGCACTTAGGAAACAGAGAATTTTCAAATAAATCTGTCACTCCAATTATAATTGTGAGATAAGACATTTTCCATATGCTTTCTCATAATCTGATAACGGGAGAAAATTATTTAAAACACTTAGTGTAATCAAACTTTATATATATAATTAACCATTTCTGTACAAAAAGAAATAACTCAATCACATTATAAATACCACTTTTGGATATTAAAAGGGCGATAACTCAACAAGAAGAAAAGCTAAAATCGTGAAAATTAAACTTGACCTTCATTTAGTCACAGGAAACAACATATCTAAATTTGAAAAAATTCATCAAAGCGTTTTCATGTTATAGAACGGACACTGTTTGGCAGCCGCCCGCCTGAAATTTAAATGTAGATTTATTTTATTTTTGACCAATCGATATGTAAATAAATTGTATCTTTCGCATAATGCAAAATGGTACTTTACTTTTCTATTTTATAAAATGATAAATGATCTTGCATTTAAAACATTTTATTTTGCATTTCTAACGGTAGTTTTTAATTATTTCCTTCAAACCAAATCCATGCATATGTTGTTACTGTTATCTGGTCATATCAAATTGTAGACTATTGAATTGATTCTACAGAGCTAGAAAGTATTATCCGACAGTCACATGTAATTGCATTACAAACACATGTTGATTTATAAATAAATATTTTATAAATGCGTCTTATCAGTTGTAACTATAAACTGACTTTAACATCTGGCATTAGTCAAAACAAATAAATTATGCCTGCTATTAAAGTGTATATGATAAAGAAATGTTTATCAAATTGTATGCTTAATTGATTATGATGGGATTATGTTTCGTTAATTAGACACATTTCGATTTATCTATTTGCAGATAATTGCGCATGTTTGTTAAATAATTAATATATGAAAAAAAATCTTTTTTCGTTAACCAAAATAAAGAAATTTTCAGATACGACTTTTGGCATTAACCCTCGATTATATATAATACTGCAACATTTTCCGTGATTGAAAAATTTACGAAGAGGTGGAAATTCTAGTGGGTTCCACTTGAATAACGTTTTGTGGGACTAGTTGTTTAGCTTTATTATGATCGATTCATAAACCATGTACACAAAATTCCATTTTTACCATGTATCAGTGGAAAACGTTCTTCAAAGTGTGCTGTTTTAATGTTGTAGAGATATCCATTTCCAAAACTGTACCTTTTAGTCCAGTTCCAACATATATATTATTGAATTTCCAGACTAAAAAAATCGGTATATTACAGATTTGTTATTTTAGATTGGAGACGATTAAGGGCACGACTAATGTACAGGCCTCTGTCTGCTACTTAAAATAGTGTTTTGAAATAACAACACTTTGTCTTTTCAATATTTGGGTTTCTATTTCGCTGTAGTATTGCTCGTATCTCCTTTTGTTCATAATGTAAGAATTACAGAATGTAAGAAGGGTTGACGCCGTAGGTATAGTGCACGTCTTCACAAAATCTTTTGGTTGTTTTAATAGAAAATATATTAAGTTGAACATCTTGCAATTGTACCTTTTTAGCATGGATTTTATTTTTTAAATTCAGAAATTAAATCCTAAAGAAAATTCACAATCTTCTATATTTATATCAAGTTCAGCGGTCAGTGAACCAAAATACTTACGTGAATTTGTCAAAATCTGCGATCCATCCACAATATAAATATTCCCAACGGTAACTACAACAGATTGTACAGACGACGATATATACAGAGTTTATCTAAACTTTAGAAAACTGGCAAACAGTCTGAACGAATGATATCCTATAAGTATTTAAACTGTAACAGGAAACATTTCAAATGAAACAAGAAGAAATTTAATTTGCCATTCATACTGATGTGTTTCCTTTTGTCACATGATCAAACAATATCAGGTGTTATAATTTGAACATGTTGATTGGTTGTTAACTACAAATAATATCACGTTTGTTGCTTCTCATTACGATGCGAAGATATTGCTTTGAAACGATATACACGTTTGTCAGTTTTTACGGAAATCCCCAAACAGAAAAATAAATGAACAAATTGCTGTTAAATCGTATTCAACTCGCTTTCAAATAGTGAGTCTGCGATTTGAAAGTACAATTTGCTTGCGATTCATCAAAGAAATTATAAACAAATCAGAATTCCCAAATTCCCAAAACTGATTTCTTTGTGATTTCTTTTAATTGTATGATTTGTAAGCAATTTGTTTCTGTTTTTGTGTGATTTCTTTATAATTTGTTTACTTAGAATATCGTATGAAATATTTTCAAAAAGATTTATTAATTTTGTTACTAGTAGCTAAAATTGTGTGGTTTCGTTATGATTTGTTTACTTCGAATACCATAGGAAATGATTTGAAAATGATTTGTTAACTTTGTTTGCTATCATGGTGTGATTCATTGATTGATGATTTGCTACAATGAAAACAGTGTTATTGCATTCGGATTTTCTTGGTTTGTCTTTATCTCTGACTTCCGGTTGAGACCAAATTCAAATTTCAAATACTGTTCTATATAAACTAAACAAAGAGGGTTGCAAGATGAAGAGTAAGATATGCTATCCATGAGGACAATGGTAAATATCTTAGTCATTAACTTATTATTTCACAAATTCAATTCATACAATTTAAACATGTCAAAGGTGTTAACCTTTAAATTCGGAAACTGTGCATTTCAGGATCTCGTAATAATTGTGTACTGTCAGGACAAATTTTCAAAATAGATATATGTAAAAGACATGTAAACAGATTGAGGCATGCAATTAAAGACTAGCTTCCCCGAGTCAGCAGACAAATTTCACTGGCAAGTGTTATGTTTTGGACCCAGACTAAGACTCATCGCCTTTTCGACATCCTTCTAGTAAACGTGGTTGCCAATGTTGTTGTCAAATCTCGTTAGAGTCAAATTCGGGAGAAGTGAGAGAAACCTTTCATAGAGGGAACAATTCGTCCCTTATGGCAACTAGGAATAGTAATCCTTTAACAATAAGAGGAGTAGCTAAGGTAAAATGAAGACAATTGCACTTCAAAGTTTGGGGGTCTCAAGGGCAGAACAGATTTTGATCCAGATGTAAATGATTTAATCTGTGAGTCGATGATTGATGTCAATTATTGACGATTTGCTTGTGATTTTCTCGAGTTAAGAATATGATTTACTTCTGATTTGTTAAAGATTTGATAACAATTTGTTTATAATGTCTTCATAATTTGAAAACAATTTGTTTGTGATTTGCTTGGGGTAGGAATATGATTTCATTCTGATTTATTAAAATTTGAAAACAATTTGTTTGTGATTTCTTTACAATTTGAAACAAATTTGTTTGTGATTTGCTAGAAGTAGGAAAGCAATTACTTCTGATTTGTTAATGATTTCAAAACAATTTCTTGACAATTTGTTTATTATTTGCTTATGAATTGGAAGCAATTTGTTTGTGATTTGTTGTTAGGATTTGCTAGCTCATTTGCATGTGAAATTTTATCATTTTCAAATCATAAAGAAATCGTACGATTTGGTTATCATTTGTTACCATGATTTTTCCTCAATTTTTTTTTTTTTTTTTTTTTGGGGGGTCCTTTATGAATTTACCTTTAAGTTCGGTAATTTTGTTTACTTTTTTCTTAATTTCGAAATTGTTTTTCCTATTTGGGGTTTGATGCGTCTGTTATATATTACTAACTATAACATTATTGAGAGTAGAAGGCATCTGAACAGATTAGCATTTTATTCTACACTAAAATAGTCAAGCAGGTTAACATATTATATATCGCGACAATTGATACAACTGTGGTAGGTAACAGTCTAGGCGGTGCCATATGTTTTCATCACTTTGAGATTACAGTACAATTAGCTAACAATTCATAGTAACTTTAATAGTTTATATTGACATTTTCAATTAGACATAACATTTCTTCCCTACTAATTTTCGAATTCCATAGTAAAATTTTATATGTGAATGATAAGGTCATTCATAAAAATCAGCTGTTCAACGCACGTGTGAAAAGAATGAATGAATGAAATTAATTACTGTCTATGTGTATATAAAACTTTAACTATGAAAACACTAATATCATGCATTCAAAATATTTATCCCTACAGTGATTGCAATAGAAAACTTTCGTTTTCTTACGCACACAACCACGCCTAACATTGGTTACAAAGGGAGTTATAATTACCCTTACGGTACTACAACCAAATTTAACTTAATAACCGGTTTTCTGGTTCTCAACGGATATCTTCGCTGAATTGGTTCTGGCAAAGGTAGTTCGCTGTCTTGTTGTTTCTGTTGTTGATCTTGTGGTTGCTCAGTTGGTTCATCTGGAATTATCTCTAGTTCAACTGTTTTGTCATTTATAATTTCTTCTCCTGTTTATCGTGAAAGTCTGAGTTTCGTATCTGGTCGGCATGACGTTTCCAGATACTGTTGGGCTAAACTTCTACCTGATAATTTAGCGGTCCTTCACGTTTGGTTATAAGTCCACTTGTCCATTTACTTGGTTCACGGTAATCACGTACGGCTACTGTTTCTCCCTCGATAAATTCACGTAAAGTCTCTTTAGTAGGTTAAATTAATTAATCTCCATCTGCTTATCCTGAACGTGTCTATTAATATCTGGTTTGATCAAGTCAAGTCTGTTACGTAACTGTCTACTCATAAACAACTTATGGTGTCTCATTCGTTGTACTACGAGGTATATTGCGATACGCAATAAGAAATTTGCTAGTTTCAATTTCAAATCGGAATTTTCCCTTTCATGGCTTTCATGCTCTGTTTGAAAGTCTGAACAAAACGTTCAGCGAGTCCGTTTGTTGCAGAATGTTACGGTGCACTCTTGATATGGATTATTACATTCATTTTAGTAAATGTTTGAATTCATATGACACGAATTGTGGTCCGTTGTCGCTAACTATCTGCTCTGGCAATCCTGCTCTCGCAAATATAGTCCTTAAAACCCTAATCGTTTGTGTTGAAGTGGTCCGTTTCATCGGTATAACTTCAGGCCATTTAGAATAAACATCAGTAGCAATCAAGAACATATAATCAATACATGGTCCATCGAAGTCAATATGTACACGTTTCCACTGACTTGACGGCCGCAACCATGAGTAATGTAGTGACTGTTTCGGGTTACGCTGGTGCTTTTGACATCCGGAACAACTTCTTGCTAGTGATTCTATCTCAGAATCAATGCGTGGCCACCATACGTAGCTCTTCGCAAATAATTTCATTTTCCCTACTCCTGGTTGCACAGAATGTAACAGTTCTAATGTTTGCTGTCGAAACTTTGTCGGAACAATAGTACGCATTCTCCACTGTAAACAACCTTGACTGATTGAGAGTTCATTTCTTCGGTTGAAATACGGTGTCAAGTCTTTATCATCATTGACAGTCCAACCTTTTTGTACATATTCATAGACTCCTGGCAAGATCTTGTCTCGCGCAGTTTCTCGCCTAATGTTGTCGTTTGTAAAGCATATATTTTCAAGCTGCTTTAACATGGAAACGTCAACTGCATCAAATTCCTCACCATCTGATTCTTTAGATTCACGTGGTATTCTCGATAGTGCGTCTCCGTTTGTGTGCTTGTTAGTGTTTTTTGTACTCTATGTCATATGTATATCCATTTAAAAACAACGCATATCTCTGTAAACGTGCTGCTGAAGTGGTAGAAATTACCTTTTTCGGATTGAATATTATCACAAGCGGCAAATGGTCTGTTATCAGTGAAAATTTACGACCATACAGATAAGTATGAAACTTTTAACGCCGAAAATTATACCTAGAGCTTCTTTGTCGATTTGACTGTAGTTTCTTTCTGCTTTATTAAGTGATCTCGACGCAAAAGCAATAGGGCGCTCAGTTCCATCTTGCATTTTATGTGACAAAACTACATCTAATCCAAATGGAGAAGCGTCACAAGCTAATCGGATAGGTAGTTCTGGGTCATAATGCCATAGAACCTGCCCAGATGTTACCAAATCTTTGGCCCTCTTGAATTATACCTTACATTCTTTATTCCAATCCCATTTGACATCTTTTTCTAACAGTCTGTGTAATGGACGCACAACAGATAGATATTTGGTAGGAATTTATGGTAGTAATTTATTAACCCGAGGATTGAACGTACCTGAATAACATTTTGTGGTTCTGGTGTGTCCAAAATCGCTTTGATTTTATCCTCTGTTTTGTGGAATCCATGCATATCTTTTTCATGTCCACAAAACTCGATTTCATCTTTGAAAAAACTTGCAATTGTCCTTATGAACTGAAAGTTACAACTCTAATCGTTTCATAACTTTGTCGAGGTTCACTTAATGCTCTCGGTAATTTCTACCGGTTATAACCATATCATCTAATATGCATTTTACTCCTGTTAACCCTTGGAGTATATGGTCGATTGTCTTCTGCCAAATTGCAGGTGTACTGATAAAGTCCTCTATGCGTATTTATAGTCAAATACTTCTTGGATTCCTCATTCATTTAGAGCTGTAAATATGCCTGTCTTAAATCGAAAATTCGAAAATTTTTCAACTTCCGATAACGAAGCAAAAATATCGTCAATTCTAGGTAAAGGATATTGATCCACTTGAAACTGCTGATTAATTATGTCCTTAAAATCGCCACAAATTCTCACGCCTCCTGACCTCTTCACGACGGGCAAAATAGGCGTTGCCCATTCACTAGTTGGCACTTTTGAAATAATACCTTCCTCTTCAAGACGGTCGAGCTCCTGTTCAACTTTCGGTCTTAGTGCATAAGGTAACGGTCGCGCCTTCATGAAGACAGGTTTAACATTATCTTTCATAATATTTTTTTTAAATTCCATTCACGCAACTGATGTTGTCACTAAATACAGATGCATGTTGATCAAGCAATTATTTTGTTTTCTCATTAACATTTTCAACATTACTTTGTTGATTTTGCTCCAGTTCAGTCTGATTTTCGTAACCAGTCCCTTCCAAATAAGATTCCTCCTCCTTTTTGTACTACATACAGCGACAGTATTTCACTTTGGTCATTGTAGTTTACATTTACGGTGGTTACTACTAGCGGTACAAATTTCTCACCCGAAAATGTTCTCAAAATAACGTCTGTTGAATCAAGCTTACGATTCGGAAACATTTGATCAAATTCTTTCTTTGGAATAATCGAGAGAGCGGATCCTGTGTCTACTTCCATTTTAACAGATTTTAAGTATATTTTTACGTCGATAGTTATTTCCTTTTTTTTGGAATTCACTGTAAAAATCTCTACATCATTGTTTTCACCCTGTTTATCTTTGTATGCGTAAATCCCAACTTCATCATCCTGGGAATCATCAGCATTTTGTGAATGAGCATTCCGTTTTTCTATTTTACTACGACATGCTGCTTGAATATGTCCTTTCTGCTTTCATTTATGACACGTTTGATCTTTAAAATGACATTCAGCGGCTTTCTATGTCAGTGTTGTTTGCAACGGTAACACGTTATAAGTTTCTGTTGATGGAACCTAACCTTCGGTTTTTGACTTTTCACCTTATGTACAGCTGACTTTGATTGTTTTCCTTGTAACTCCATAGCGTCTTTTGTAGCTGTTTCCATTGCTACAGAAATCTGCATAGCTTTCTCTAATGTTAATGCTTGGATTGACAAAAGTTTCTTTTGGGTTTGCTCTGATTTTAATCCACAAACCAATCGGTCTCTCAATGTATCGTTCAAATCTGGGAAATTGCAATATTCCGAAAATTTGCGAATTTGTGCTACATACTCATTAATCGACTCTCCACTTTTTGTCCCTCTTGTGAAAACGAAAACGTTCTGCTATCACCAGTAGTGCGGGTGATAAATGTTCTTTCAAAACTTTCACAATATCCTCGTATGATTTATCTTTCGGGTTGTCTGGTGTCGTTAAATTTCTTAACAAGGCATAAGTTTTCCAACGATTAAACTAAGTAAAGCAGGTACACGCTTATCGTTGGAAAACTTATGCCTTGTTAAGAAATTTAACGACACCAGACAAACCGAAAGATAAATCATACGAGGATATTGTGAAAGTTTTGAAAGAACATTTACTGTAAACCGGGAAATATTCGCGCCATCTTTATTTCGCGATTTATTGACACAATCTAATTTCACGCAGTTTTCAATTCGCGGTATACCAGTGGCCTATATAAATATTTTCATAAATGCTTTAGAAAGTGAACAGCTTTACATGTAGACTTGCTACAATTTCCTTAATTTTCTTTCTTTCTTACTAATTTATACGTTTACCAAAAACTGCCAGTATACTAATTGCCCTCGGAGAAAGGCAGGTGTCCGTATAATTGAAATATATTAGTTATAGCCGTAAAATTATTAAAGGGGTAAAATTGAAAGAAAATTAGGAAGAGACATGTAGCAAGTCTACTTTACATGTATCGTAAATCAAGTGATAAAATCAATCAGAAATCTTTTGTTTTCGGTTCATTAATGTTAAAGGAGATTAAAAGTTGTGTCATGTTTGCTTGTAAAAACACATACACAATAAACAGTAAAGAAGACCTAATTAAGAGTGAATTAAATGCTGTCAAGATTAATGCTAATTAATCGATCTTTTAATCTGATTAATCTGTGTAGCAGATACAATGAGGTAATAATAATAAAAAACTGATTGACAGGTGTCATTTACATATCTGTAGCGAGTGTTGTTTACAAAACAATATCCGTATTGTCCTCTTGCTTGGGATGTCTTCCTTGTTTTAAAAGATTAACTTGAGTAAAAATCAGGATTTCCATCATTGCTTTTCATTTAGAAATATAGTTATGATTTGAGGAATAGATCTATCTTATTTAAACTTGGTGTTATACAGTGGTCCTATACATATACATACATGAATTGTCTTCATCTTATGAATAGAGTTTCCTTGAAATTTTCGCGATCATTTTATTTTCGAGTTTCAACTCTTACCGCGAAAACAGCGAAAATAAAACTGCCGCGAAAACCTCCCGGTTTACAGTATCACTGTTCAATTCCATTATCAAAATTTTCAATTTTACCGATATATCCAGCCATTTTTTTTAACTCGTCGCCAATTTGTTATGTATTTCCAACTATAACATTATTGAGAGTAGAAGGCATCTGAACAGATTAGCATTTTATTCAACACTAAAATAATCAAGCAGGTTAACATATTATATATCGCGACAATTGATACAACTGTGGTAGGTAACAGTCTAGGCGGTGCCATATGTTTTCATCAGTTTGAGATTACAGTACAATTTGATAACAATTCATAGTAACTTTAATAGTTTATATTGACAGTTTCAATTAGACATAACAGCGTCAATTTAGACAACCTTTCCCATAATATGCACCAGTTCAAAAGATGTCTTCCAGTTTCAGGGATGGTCCATATACTTTGCAATTTCAATTTTGTTTGCATCTTGACTGCACTTACATCAGACATTATCAGAACATTATATCAGTCGTTTAGGAATATAGCTTCCATTGCAGTATCTTTCGCTATCGCGCTACCGGTTATATTAACATAGCCTGGGATCCATCTGTGAATACCATTACTGTTGGGTTCGTTCATTTTTGAACTATCTAGTCAAATAAAGTATCTTAGCGATCTCGTCAACATATAATCTGCGTCTATCTTATATATGAACCCTGTTTCTTAAGTTTGGTATCAACCTTTTTCGCTTTGAACATGTCTATTGATTGGTCCTTACTTGATGGAGTATATTGTTGTTCATAATTATCGTTGTTGGTTAGATGCTTTTTCAACTGTTGTTTGATTGATTCAGCTATGTTTGATGAGATTTCTTCTATTCTAAGGTCGATGGGTTGTAAGTTGGTTTGGACCTCCGTCGACTCTTTACCTGGTGTTCCTGGTAGTCCAAAGCATATGACATGCCTTTTCTTCGTACAGGTTTTTCATATGAATTGTCTGAAAAGTTATCTATCTACCAGTCTGGGCATGCATACTCCATAATAGATCGCACTATACTGTTTTAGATTTGGAATATTTTTGTTCTCGATAGTTTTCCCATGCCCTTCATTGTATCTTCTATTACGTATATTGCATTGTTCATGTCTTGTCCCTTGTATCGTAATGTGCCATTTTGCGAATTTGCAGTTTTGGCCTGTGGTGTTATCCATTATATCAGCTTTGAATATTGTGAAAAGGGTGGACAAAAGTACTGACCTGTGTGGCAGGTCAATTGTTGTCTCAAACTGCTTGCGTGAAAAAAGATTTAACATGCATACATCTAGGAAGAAAATGATTATCTATAACCAGATTTTTCCTTTTCCTAATCATTAACCCCTTCCATCAAATAAAAGAGGGCGAAAGATACCAGAGGGACAATCAAACTCATAAATCGAAAATAAACTGACAACGCCATGACTAAAAAGAAAAAGACAAACAGACAAACAATAGTACACAAAACACAACATAGAAAACTAAAGACTAATAACACGAACCCCAGTAAAACTGGGGTGATCTCAGGTGCCCGGAAGGGTAAGCAGTTCCTGCTCCACATATGGCAACCGTCGTGTTGCTCATGTTAGTACAAACCCGGTATTAAGTCTAATTCGGTAGGTCACATTCGTGAAAAGGGATAGGATTGTAGTTACGACATTAGGAACATATCCGCTACCATCTGTGAAACGGATATTCCATAACGTCAACCAACTCATGATAGCATCCGTAAAATTTACGAAGGATGATTTCAACTGCACCATTTGGAACTCTTGGTTTAATAGCTTCCTTGTGAGCAGCATATTCAATAATCTACCTTCTCTTGGTCCACTTACCAAGCCGGTATTGAATCGTTCCAATTGAAACCGTCACCTTTTATTTGAATTAATCTAAGTAGTGCATTTATTGTTGAATGATTTTTCTTAACCCTGCCTGGGTTACATCAATCAATCTGTTATCTCCTTATATCTTGACTTACGTCTCGAAATCGACAATGAGGTTCGGTTGAGATCTAAACTTTACGACAAAAGAGATGATTTCAGCTTCCCAATTGTAGATTTTCCATTTCTATGTAGCAATATTCCAGCAACACCTGCATATATTTCTCCCAATTGATACGATATTCCAGAGCTTGCATTACCTATCATGATTTCCTTGATAGAAGGTTGCCGCTCACAAGGAAGCTATTAAACCAAGAGTTCCAAGTGATGAAGATGAAATCATCCTCCGAAAATTTAACGGACACCATTGCGAATTGATCGTTATGGAATATCTGTTCCGATTGTCCTTTTCTTTTCCTCGAATGTGACCTACCGAATTAGACTTATCACCGGGTCTGTACTTACATGATCAATAGGAAATATAAAATATAAAATCCATCTACATATAAAATGATATTTTGTGAGTTGGACCCGTCAACGAAATGGTTATTCCTGGTGTCTCACTTGTTTCACTTTTCACTTGTCAATGTTGAGATTCTTTTCTTTTAACTGAATGAACCCATCTCCACTAAAGGACAAAATTAAAGGGAGCTGAAATAAGATATTGACTTACAAGCCAATAATACGTACCTCAGCGATGTTTTTATCTTATTTTATGAAATTGAACCCAACCATGCAGTAGACTGCTAGTAGCGAAATATCATGTTTATGTTCCGCCTTTATAAGTGTTTGGAGGAAAAATCACATTTTAATTGTTTGTCTAGTTCGTAAATAGGCCACTTTCAACCAAATGTTTAAAATTTTTATAAAAAAAAGTTTGATCAATAGAATACTGATCAGAAAATAAAAAAATAGCAGCAAATGTACGTACATATAATTCCTGAAATTTCGATGAATGTTACTGATGACCCTCTGTCAATGTCGCTTAGCATTTAATATAATGCTAAAGCAGATCCAGACATAGATGATCATAGATTGGTCAGATTAGTCTCGAAAGTAACAATAATTATTTCTTATCATTACTCTTTGCGCGTAAAAGTAGCCACTGCCTTTAGGAGCTACCATTTGATTTTATGGGGCTAGGATGAAATTTGAAAAAATAGGCAGGACAGGAGTTTTGAGTAAAAAAAAGGTAAGATGAGCAACTTGGTAAAAAAGGCAGGATGACAATTTGTGTAAAAATTCAGGATAAACTAGTAAAAAAGGCAGGACCGAATAGAGTAAAAATAAAAGGCAGGACAGAGATTACAACTAAAAAAAAAGCAGGACAAAATTTTTCATCTTAGCCCCCATAAAAATCAAATGATAGCTCCCTTAATTAAATTAATTATATAAACTATGTAAATAAACCACGCATGCAGCACACTGATTCAGCGGCCAGTGACTGACTAATCCATTGACAGGGGCGGATCCAGCGGATTTTGAAAGGACTTGAAAGGGGTGTGATTTC
The DNA here is from genome assembly GCA_017311375.1 of Mytilus coruscus. Classification (NCBI taxonomy): domain Eukaryota; kingdom Metazoa; phylum Mollusca; class Bivalvia; order Mytilida; family Mytilidae; genus Mytilus; species Mytilus coruscus. The sequence continues at coordinate 97,962,799 of CM029597.1, read as the reverse complement.
ATAAAATAGAAGAAGAATTAATTTTGGACGATTTAATGCTACAAAAGGATATATTTGCCAATGAAAGGAGGCATACGCTAATTCTTCCCCTTTTTGAATCCGCCACTGCATGTGGATTGATTCAGTAAAGCCTGTGTGACACTGAAGGCGATAGAAGAAATCCGGAAATTATTTGATAGCACTTCCGTTAGAGCAGGGTTTTAGTTTTGGTAAATCGTATGACCAAACATTCAGATGATACGAAACAAGAAGCCAAGGTGACAAAACATAAAATATGTTAGAATGTCTAACAGCACATAAAACTCGGTTCAAAATCAATCAGTAAAATGCGTCTGACCGGATGGGAATCTAACGTATGCACTACAAAGATGAAAAATCCACATCCCCACTGACCCAGTCTTCTGACATGTCAGATGATGACATTGATGTCTGATATATGTTTATACAGAGACATATAATAATATCTCTGGTTTATATACACGTTATGATCTTTTATATCTGGATATAAAAACAAGCTTTGTAATAATAATAATATTTATTCAGGTAAAGGCAATATATTATATAGAATACATAATACAACCTTAAAATATAGCGAATGGTTGTGACATAGGTACCTCTAATAGACGATTTACACTTGTATGCAAATTTGTCTGCCATTACTTAAAATCACACAAGTTCCCGTAAAATCTGACATCACAATTTAAAAAATTTGACGTCATAATCAAAAAGTGATTGTTGCTTGACGTCAGAAGGTTATTCGGAGACAGATCTAGGGTCATTCGGAGACAAAATTCAGCTAAATACCAAAAGTGTAAATCGTTTATGGGGTACAAGTCAAATCGGCACGTGGTCAAATCGACACCCATAGAAAATGTCAAATCGGCACCCATTTAAAGTCAATTCGCATCCAATAATATTTTATATAATATACATTTTGTATGTAAATAATTCTTAAAATGTTTAAGTGATCTTTCTATTTTTATTTTTTTTTTTAAATGGAGTTGGAGTTTATCATACATAACATCATTAAAAATCATCAAGCAGTTAGAATACATACATTAATTGTTTGAAGTTTCTCAACATTCTATGACTGATGTTTTGATTAGTTTTCTTTTCAATTAAATCATCAACAAGTTTGTTGTTTTAACGCTATACCATGTATACAGGTAGTTAGGCAGAGAAAAAAATCTGTGTTTCCGTAACACGACCGACCCTGTTTTTAGCCCGACCCTAATTTTTTATTGGATCTTCAAAAAAAAAAAAATGTATCAACCGACCCTGATTTTGACACAGGCTTCTGTTAATCGACATAATTATTTATCTAACTTGCTTCTACTGGCACAGAAAGCCAGTAAAACATTTTATTTATGTCAAAAGGTATTCCAAATAGGTTAAAATCCAAGAAATTTGCACAGCAGGTGCTTCAAAAACATTGCAAATGGCCGCACTTCTGGTATTTGAAACTAATTATGGACCCCGACTTGGAAAAACCATGATAATTTTCCGGTTTCGTTTACAATGTCAAAAAATGAAAAAAAAAAAATCGACCTACCGACCCTATTTTTCAAAATGATGTTACGGAAACACAGATTATTTTTTTAAGCCTTATTGATGTTTTTCTTCAAAACTTAAATAAAAACAATGAAGCCATTACCAAAGCTGTTGTTTCGGATCAATAATAGGGAAACTATCACTAATCAAACTTGCATGCAAAATAATCAGCAATTAAGGTGGTATTTCATGAAAGTTTAAACAGCAATAAACCAACAATCATGCAAATGCTCAACTGGTTAAAACATGCATAACAAATATCCGATACCTTGAATACACATTAAGTTGAACAAAAAAAGACATACAGAAATCACCAAAAATGTTAAGTCAATATTTCTGGACATCCCTTCTTTATTTTAATCTTTTTGCTTAAAATACTGAAAAAGATATATATTTAACATATGTGCCGAAATGACTACATCGGGTGCTGATTTGACCAGATGCCGATTGAAGCAGGTGCCGATTTGACTCAGCCGGTGCTGATTTGACCAGATGCCGATTTAACCAGGTGCCAATTTGACTAGAATTCCTCTAATGCCTTAACCCAAGAATGACCCATGAAAGCAAACAAGCTTATTTCCAATGGGGTTCTTATGGTATCAGGTCCCAATACACTTTCGCACCCTACACATTCGCACCCCACACGTTCGCCCCTAGGTCTGTTCGCACCCAATTTTCATTCAAATTCAAGTTGAATTATTAGATATTTTTTATATGTATATACCAAAAAATATTTTCCTGAATAAAATTGGGGAATAATTATATGAATGTTTTTGTTTTTTTCATCAATTTGATGATTAATTATTAAATGTTAATTATGTACAAATGTATGATTACTGCTAATTCGTATTTATACACAGCTAAATTTGGTATTATTGTTGTGTGTTTGAAAATCATGATTGTTGTTTTAACTTGCTTTGATGTAAATACTGCATGCATTTAGCTTGGTATGAGTAAAACATTGAAGATTTTAAAAGAAAACACGAAAGATAATTGATTTTAACAGCTTGGCCCTTTGATCTCACTTTATTTTGAAACAATGAAAAAAAATTATATCACAACACTAACCAAAACATAATTTAAGATTTATTCAGCACAAAAAAACCAAAAACATGAGAATCTCACTTTATTTTGATACAATGAAAACATAAATTTATACAATACACTAACCAAAAGATGATTAAGATTTATTCAACACAAAACAAACGTTGTCAGAATCTCACTTTATTTAGAAAACAATGTTGTTTTTTTATAGAAATACACTAACCAAAACATGATTAAGATTTATTCAACACAAAAAATGTTGTCAGAATCTCACTTTATTTTGAAACAATGAAAAAAAATATATTTACAGCAATACACTTACCAAAACTCGATTACAAAATTATTAAACACAAAACCAATAAAAAGGGTGCGAACGTGTAGGGTGCGAACAGACTTTGGGTGCGAAAGTGAAAGGCGAACATGAATGGGCGCGAACGTGTTTTTGAGCGAATGGACCCGGATTTGGTCCTTATAGTCTTGATAATAAAATAAATAATTACAGCAATAACTAGTATCCTTGAATCACAGCTTAAAACATTCGTATAAAAAGCAATCTAATGAAATATTAAATTTGCATCTGACAATATTGACCTGAGATTACTCATTAGGTGTTTTTACTTCATACTTTAATTTTAAATCACATGAATACCTTTTACATAATCTGGCAAAGCATTCCAGTCTTTAATACCACTAAAACAGAAAGAAGAAGATTCTACACCTTTGACATTTGGAACATAAAAATTGTAAGCAGTTGTTCTAGTATTCCTATTCGAGGAAGTTCTTGAAAAACCCATTTTTAAATGTTCTGGACATTTGTTGTGAAAAGATTAAATACATGATTCAGACGAAGTTGTTTCACTCTGTTACAAACATTCAATATTCCCAATTTTTCAAATTTATTTACAGCGATTTGTCTTCTCTGTAGTAGTTATTTTACAAGAATAATGAGCCATAAAGGCAATCCAATTATGATAGCCTCTGAAAAGGTTCATGACCATGAATAGCTTATTTACACCTTGGTAAAATCTTTAAACAAGAGGACAGGAAATTACATGGGACACACAACATCATTGTTGCTGAATCATAGCTCATAAATGGTCTGTCATATTTTTGACAATTTGAGGACTTTACTGTGGTCTGCAAATTGTCAAAAACTATCACAAGGACCATTAGAGCAACAGTTCACCAACTACCTGTCATGAAATAGAAGTTCCTTCATAATATAAGTTCCAAATGGAAAAGTATTCTGTAATAGAAAAGGGCTTGTGATTGACTTGACAATAAAGGTTATTCCTACCCTTAATATATTATATTGTTCATAAAATTCATTAATAGTTATGAACTACATGTAAAACATATTAGGTCCTGGAACACAGTTATCGTCCCTTGATTTTCGTTGTCTACAAATATAGTCCCTAGTATGAACAGTGTGTTTCTTGCCATTTTTTTTTATACCCTTTCCAAATTTATTTCTTCATGTTTTATGCCTCAAATAGCAAGTAGGGGGATGAAACTACACTGTAAAAACATTTGGATCATGAATTTTAAAGTAAAGTAGTGATCTGGTCCAGCTAAAAAAGGTTAAAAAAAAATTTTGGAAGCTGTCAAAATAATTCAAGACCTCCTTAACATAAAATTGTCCACATTTTGAGTTAGAGCTGATGAAGTTTTCTATTGTTTTGATATAATTTGTCCCGAAAGTAGTACACCATACTGTAAAAATATTATTGAGAAAGCGCAGGTGGGATTTTTTTAATTTCCATTTATTGTCTAAAAGAAATGCACTACGAAATTACTGTTCTCGGGCCATATAAATTTTATCTTTGTAAGTATTTTCTATACGCCCGTTAATGGGATGTATTATGGTATACCATTGACCTTTGTCAACATGTCAGACAATAACTAAAAATGCTTTAATCAATTTGCATGAAACTTTGGTGAATTGTTAATATCTATTGAAATGAGCTCCCTTTTGATTTTTATACATTTTAGATTTTACTTTTCCAAGTTATGGGGTTTTATTCATTGAAAAAAGGGGATTTTCCAGTTTTCGGACAATAACTCAAAAACACTTTAACCAATTTGCAAGAAACTTTGGTGAATTGTTTATATCTATTGATGTGAGCTCCTTTTCGATTTTTTATGAATTTTAGATTTTACATTTTCGAGTTATTTAGATTTATTCATTAAAAGGGGATTTTCCAGTTTCGTACAATTGAATCTTTGGTGATTGGTTTAAATCTATTAAAATAACATCCTTTTAGTTTTCTTTTAAATTTTTCTGATATGACATTTAGGAGTTATGGAACTTTGTTTGTACTTATACATCCCGTCATTGTGTTATTGTGCTATGGTAAATTTTGTATTCTTGTCTTTCATTTTGCAAATGTGCTTTGTCTAAATGCCTTTTGTGTTTCTTTGTTACATATTTGTTTGTTTTATAGTGATTAAGATTATAGCACAATGTTGACTGCTGAACCCCTATTTTGACATTTTACCTATTATGTCTGTTTGTTTTGTTCACACATTGTTGTCAATATAATGGAATTTTATGTGACTGTCATACAAGTGAGAGGTTTAGCTAGCTATAAAACCAGGTTCAATCTACCATAAGAAAATGCCTGTACCAAGTCAGGAATATGACAGTTGTTATACATTCGTTTGATGTGTTTGAGCTTTTGATTTTGCCATTTGAATACGGACTTTCCAATTTGAATTTCCTTAGAGTTCGGTATTTTGTTATTTTACTTTTATTCTTGAAAAAGCCATGGGCCTATCATGCGCTCATGGCGTAGCTCTTTATTTATATTTGTGCCAGATCAACTTTAAATGTTGGCCGAATTGACTTGGACTGGAACGACTTAGGACAGATCGACTTAGGACAGATCGACTTAGGACAGATCGACTTGGGCTGGATTTACTTTGGACCAGATCAACATTAAAGCCATCTGCACACTCTATCAATATAGATTTTTATTAATATTTGGAAAATATCAACCATTGTTCAACTTTATCATGATGATTTATAACATGACAAATACAAAATATTGTAAACATCACTAGGTAAAACAATTTACTTCTGCAGAAAAGTATATTGAGTTTAGTACATACATAATAACTTAGTAACACAGTGATTTACTTTTGCAGTTTCTAACTTTAAACTTAATTTTTAATGTCATAAATGATCAGCTTTAAATAAATTAAAAATGCATAATGATCCAAACACCACGTTTAAAATTTTGTATATTTCAATTGCTTAGAAATCAAAATTGATTTTCAAAATTTGTTTTCAGTTATTTGTCATTAAATAATCTATAAACAATAACATCATAAAAGTAAATTAAACTTACAGTTTGAAAGAGGATGAAAAATGATTTAAATTTTTAATGCAAATACAAAACATCTGTAACTAACCTACACTATCTCACTCGCTTTTGTCTCGTCTGCTACAAAAGTTGCAGTATGTTAGACCGGGATTACTATCTGGCAGCAGCAGCGTAAACTATTTGTATAAAGCCTTATATTTCAGAAGGTTGAAGACCTAGATGCTTCGATCATACCTTGTATGCAGATATCAATCCTTATGTTAAGTAGGTTCCGTCATATGTCCATTGTCCTTTACCTAATTTTCATGGCTCAGTGACTGCTTGAATAAATTACAACCTTGCAGGTTTCATCTTACCTTGACCTCATTTTCATGGTTCATTGGTCAGTGTTAAGATTTTGTGTTTTGGTCTGTTTTCAAGTACTTTAAGCAATAGGTCAACTATATTTGGTGTATGGGATGATTGTAAGATACACATGTTAGTGTAGCGGTATCATATGACCTTGACTTCATTTTCATGGTTCATTGGTCAATGTCAAGTTTTATGTTTTGGTCTGTTTTTCAAATACTGATAGCAATAGGTCAGCTATATTTGGTGTACGGAATAATTGGAAGGTGTTTATGTCTGACCTTGACCTCATTATCATGGACCTTTAAAATGTTAAGTTTATGTGATACCTGTAGTAAAACTTTTATCTTTAAGACTTTCAACATAGATTTAGTGGTCAGTAAAGCAGGCGAGACATTTCAGTGTGTGCACTCTTGTTTAAAGTAGACGAGAAAGTATCTTAAAATTTTGCATGAATTTATCAGATCATTCTATTCCAGAAAAGTGGCTTCTTTTAATATATATATATACTTGATATAAGTTATTTCTAGAGTAAATTTAACAAAGACACACTGTAAAGTCCCTTTCTTGTATTTGAACCACATAAATTTAAAGGATACTAGAAAATACCAAAATATTTGACAGACTGCACCAACACCTGACTCCATCAATGCATGACAGACTGCACCAACCACCAACACCTGACTCCATCAATACAGGACAGACTGCACCAACCACCAACACCTGACTCCATCAATGCATGGCAGACTGCACCAACCACCAACACCTGACTCCATCAATGCATGACAGACTGCACCAACCACCAACACCTGACTCCATCAATGCATGGCATACTGCACCAACACCTGACTCCATCAATGCATGGCAGACTGCACCAACACCTGACTCCATCAATGCATGACAGACTGCACCAAACACCTGACTCCATCAATGCATGACAGACTGCACCAACCACCAACACCTGACTCCATCAACGCATGACTGACTGCACCAACCACCAACACCTGACTCCATCAATGCATGACAGACTGCACCAACCACCAACACCTGACTCCATCAACGCATGACAGACTGCACCAACCACCAACACCTGACTCCATCAACGCATGACAGACTGCACCAACCACCAACACCTGACTCCATCAATGCATGACAGACTGCACCAACCACCAACACCTGACTCCATCAATGCATGACAATGTTTGATAAGTGTATATTTTCAATTAAGATTTAATTATTTTGTTCCCTTTTTACTTGCAGTTAAGTGAATCATTGGATGTGAACATTTGATTTATTTTCAGAATGTCATTTAAACATGTTAAAACCTATAACGGCCGTGAACTCTATGAATTATGAAGATTTTATTTATTTTCAGAATGTCACTTAAACCTTAATTTAACAGCTGTGAACTGTATGAATTATGAAGATTTTATTTATTTTCAGAATTTCACTTAAACCTTTAACAGTTGTGAACTGTATGAGTTATGAAATTTTTTAATTTTTTTTTTGGAATGTCACTTAAATTCTGTATGTATGTGCCTGTCCCAAGTCAGGAGCCTGTAATTCAGTGGTTGTCATTTGTTTATGTGTTACATATTTGTTTTTCGTTCATTTTTTGTACATAAATTAGGCTGTTAGTTTTCTCGTTTGAATTGTTTTACATTGTCATTTCGGGGCCTTTTGTAGCTGACTGTGCGGTATGGGCTTTGCTCATTGTTGAAGGCTGTACGGTGACCTATAGTTGTTAATTTCTGTGTCATTTGGTCTCTTGTGGAGAGTTGTCTCATTGGCAATCATACCACATCTTCTTTTTTATAAACCTATATCAGCCGGGAACTCTATGAGTTATGAAGATTTTATTTATTTTCAGAATGTCACTTAAACCTATATCAGCTGTGAACTCTATGAATTATGAAGATTTTATTTATTTTCAGAATGTCACTTAAACCTATATCAGCTGTGAACTCTATGAATTATGAAGATTTTATTTATTTTCAGAATGTCACTTAAACCTATATCAGCCGTGAACTCTATGAGTTATGAAGATTTCATATCTATATTTGGTAACGTGATAGAGCACTGCTCCTTGTGTGCTGCAGCAGTATGGAGAGATCGTCCTTTCTCTGACGTCAACAGTCTTCACAAGTCTTTCTGTCACTTTGCTGATCAACTTCCTATTGGTGGTATGTATTACCTGTAAATCTCAGGAATCCTATTGGTGGTATGTATTACCTGTAAATCTCAGGAATCCTATTGGTGGTATGTATTACCTGTAAATCTCAGGAATCCTATTGGTGGTATGTATTACATATAAATCTCACCAATAAATATATTGTGTTTTATACATTGATCAACTCCTATTGGTGGTATGTATTACCTGTAAATCTCAGGAATAAATATATTGTGTTTTATACATTTATTCACTCTCACATATTTAGTTTACAGTTGTGAGTTAGTGGATTAGGAAAATGAATATTTGCAACTGTATCTCCCTTACTTACCCGATTATCTCCCTTAGCACAATATAGCATTATACATGAATGTACCCAAACCAAAGATAATATTTGGTAAAAGTGATGTTTTCTATGTTGTGTTTTGTATACTGTTGTTTGTCTTTTGGTCTTTTTCTTTTTATGCCATGGCTTTGTCAGTTTATTTTTGACACAAGTTTGAATAAAATTGAGAATGAAAATGGGGAATGTCCCTTTGGTATCTTTTGCCTCTCTCTTTTACACTATAAAACTATAATGAGCATTCATCCAGTTTTGTGGAAGAGAAAGAATGCAGGTGACTGTATTTCACAACACACCAAGGTCTAAGGAATGTTGATTAACTGAACAAGCTGCATAGTTTTTATGCAATTATTTAGGTGAAATGATTTAGTATCTATACTACTAAAATAACGAGTTCAAAATTGTTAGCCAACATGACGTAAAAAACAACGAATAAAATAATTTAAATTTATTTGTAACTAATATAATGAATATAGGACAATGTTGTTGTTTAAAAATTACACCATTCCAGGCCCTTTTGTTTTCTACATAATTAATATTACCAAGATTTAACAAATTCCAGGTTGAATCTGATATTGATACCAATAGTATATATCTCATGTAGTTTCTGGTTGTAGTTGTAGTTACCTTCTGTAAATATCTCCTCAGGAGAACATGTAATTCTTCTAGTAGTTGTTTTATATATATGTTACACTATAATAAACTATTTAAGTCTGTTTTCTTCCACCTCAGTATCACTATTAATTTTGGTTAATTAGTTAAACAAGTTGCTTTTTTTTTTTAAAAAGACAATACGTGAACCTTAGAACGTTTTTATTCTAATTATTAATTCAACTGAATAAGAAATTATATATCAATGTTATCTTGGCCATGTGTGTGGAGGATAATATTTTCTTTTTATTGTAAATCGTTACAATTTTGGCATGTTGAGAGAAGTGTTAAATATAAAGCAAGGAGAGAAAAAAAAGATTCCCAGACGTATAATTTCTTAAAGAATAATGATAATTCAAAACATGGAGGACACATGTACCTTCTTCCAAAAATTCATAAAATTAATCTAGAAATAAGTAATGAGGCATTGCGAACTGGTCAGCTAGCAGCAGTGGCGGATCCAGAGGTGGGGTTCCGGGGGTTGGGTTTTTTTTGATGATCAATGCATTTGAATGGGGACATATAGTTGGAACCCCCCCTTTATCCTGGGTTGGGAACCCCCCTTTTAAAAATGGCTGGATCCGCCCCTGAGCAGGACACATTAATGTTCGTTACCGACCAATCATCAATAAGTGTAACTCTCCCGCGAGAGATACTTACTTGATCTAATTATAAATATAAAAAAGAAGATGTGGTATGATTGCCAATGAGACAACTCTCCACAAGAGACCAAATGACACAGAAATTAACAACTATAGGTCACCGTATGGCCGTCAACAATGAACAAAGCCCATACCGCATAGTCAGCTATAAAAGACCCCGAAATGACAAATGTAAAACATTCAAAAGAGAAAATTAACGGCCTAATTTAAATTTATGTACAAAAAATGAACGAAAAACAAATATGTAACACAACACATCAACAAACGACAACCACTGAATTACAGGCTCCTAACTTGGGACAGGCACAGAATGTGGCGGGGTTAAACATGTTAGCGGGATCCCAACTCTCCCCCTAACCTGGGACAGTGGTGTAACAGTACAACATAAGAACGAACTATAAAAATCAGTTGAAAAAGGCTTAACTCATCAGATGGATACAAAGAGAAATACTACACAGAGTGGATGTGGCTGGTAACCACTGGTTACTTGTATATCCCAACAACAAATAGACACTAAGTACAGATCTGAGAGTACTCGCAGTTACTGACCACTAGTTCAAAGCCACTAACAACTAATTAAAAAAAATCATGCATCTAAGACTAAATTATCAATTAGTACACATCCAACAACCAATTATTGAAGAGGCATAACTTTTACATTCAAGATACAAAAAAATTCATTAATAAAATAGAGTCACACGAGGTAAAAAAGTATGCATTCTTATTGCCTATGATGTACGTCAATGTACACAAATATGATTGATAATTTAGAAAAAAATGTTATCAATGCATTAGAATTTATTGACACACAGGAGAATATACTTTAAAGATTCTCAACAAAATAGATTTAACTGCATTTGTTAAATTGATTCTTAGAAACAATGAATTTGAGTTTAATGGACTGTTATACAAACACATAATAGGAGCACCCATTGTCACCAACATGCACAGATCTGCATCTGTCTGCCCTATTCATTAAAATCTTAGATAAGTTCCAATGGAGAGAAAACATCAAATTACACTGTCAAGAGGGATGAGGGTTTAATGGTCTTCACAGGCAAATTAGAGCAAGTGGAAGATTTCTTTAACCTTGCAAACGAAATTGACCATCTACTTAAGTTCTAATATGAGGTGTCGACATCTAGTATGGCCTATTTAGAAGGTGGTAAAGTGTTATTTTCGTACAACGTTTTCGGCCTTTTATTTCACGTGTTTCTCGTGTTTGGTTCGATGTGCGTGCTTCATGTTTTCCCTTAATTATTTTCCGTGTTTCGTATCGGTACTCTTATTTTCTCGTGCTTGTCCGCATTTGATTAAAAAGTAAACCGGACTAATTCAAAGTCAGCCCAAATATTGTTTTAAATTATAAACTAATTAACTGGTCCCAAGATATTTATTAATAGCCTATTGTATTACTATGATAAATCGGATGCAACTAACGGACGCTAAAAGGTGACCACATGCAGGGTCGCCATGTCCATTTATAATGACTGCATGATCTCCAAGAACGACTGAGTAATAACTTTTGGTACTTTTTTCCTTAATATTTACGATTTTATTCCTTGGCTTCGTTTTTCCAGAGTGTTTTTTTTCCATGCAACGTTTTTGCGATTTGTTATTTCACGTGTTTCCGTGTTCAAACCCTCCCTTTTACCACCTTCTATTTAGATACAGAAGTGTACAAAAGTGAACGATTCCATAATAATGGAATTCTTGATGTTAAGTCACATATATTAAAAACACAGACACGTATCAATATTTACCAATCACTAGTGCACATCCAAAACACACATAAATTTAAGAGCATTACAGTGTGTGAATAATATAAGAAATTTCTACTTCTACCACTAAGTGACCACCGTCATTTGGTTGACTATCCTGTCACTGTTTGGTGTGCGCTTGCATACTTAACAAGTCCAAAAATAATTTTAACAGAAAGGAAATAATTTGTGCTGTACATAACATTTATACATGGTGCAAATAAAAACATGGGACTTGAAATTTAATGTGCATGCAGTAGTCTCTTGAACGAGTCAAGACTTTCTGCAGTGGTCACTGAAATAATAGTGACATCAATGAATTAAATAAACATTTAATTAACTTACAAGATAACTTAATTGATAGAGAATACTGTAAACAGGAAACAGTAAAAGTTGTAAAAATGTATATTAACGAACAGTCTTTATTTTACTTGTTTTATTTTCATTTGAAACAGATTTTTTTTTATCTGATTTGTCAAAATGACAAGTGTGCATAATGATTTTATTGTTACAAATCAAATCCCAAAGCCCACTATAACTCATTTTGTAGAAACCACAGCACTATTTTAAAATATCTCTCTGTGAATATCTATACACAGATGTTTGATACCATAGGTCGTTATAATTAAATCTTGACCATTTAACTTTCACTTGTTTATCAAAGGGTACAACTGTCAACTTTGCTCAAGTCAGTAAACCCTTGCAATGCATAAAATGTAGCTTTACAATAAATATACATGTTTGAAAAGGATCTATAGATTGTTTATTATCATATATCAGATAAGTGATTAGCCATCTGTGAAAATTCTTTATTGCCATGTTTTAAATATCTTAGATACACTGTATGGAGGTGCTCTTAATTGCAGGAAGCTAATACAGATAAGATGAATAGGTGTTCCGAATGAACAAAAATTTAGCTTCTGAATATTCCTCCATAGACTATATTTCTAACTAATAAATATGTGTGAACCCTCAGGGGTTCACGCAAAAATTAGATTTAGTTTTAATATATTAAGTTTATTGTAGTAAGAAAACCAGGAGGGGTTCAAACAGAAAGATTTTGCAAGCAGAGAAAACTGCACCCTTCAATCAGCATGACTTTATCAGACCATAATACGAATACTAAAAATCTATGCTAAAAATAAGGCATAAGCTAAGTACTTCAATTCAGTCACAGTCCCGCGATGTCGCGGTTGTGTTCTAGTTAAAATCTAAGGTTAGAGTTGATCACCTCCCACAATATAAATAAGAAGATGTGGTATGAGTGCCAATGAGACAAGCTGGTTTCAAACTCACAACCTCAGAATTGATCACTGTAGATGAATTAATCAGATCACAGATCACTTGGCCATTGAGGCCAGTTACTGTCTAAATACCAAACACATCAACCAGAAGGGGGATGGGAGGGGGGATTTTTGATGTGTTTGGTATTTATACTATGTACTGATAGGACATACAATGTACATGCAATTATATCTGTTATCTTGTAGGACACAAAAACCATTCTAATTTTAATCAAATTCTCAGTTCAAATGGATTTGAGATGTTTGAAAAGAGGAGGCATGATAAGACCCATTATTTGGCCTCTGAAATTGCAAAAATAGTAAACTTATTCAAGCCATTCAAAATTATGTAAATTGTATTGATATATGAACAGGTTAATATAATCTCAACACTTTATTGCAGAAAGGTCACTTGTGCTGTCACTAACATTTCATAAACATTTAGAAATTTACATATTTGACCGAAAAAGGCATATTTTTTTTTATCTAAATATAATATAATGAGCTTTACCTTAAAAGATATTTTACAGATATTAATATCTTTGTAAAATACATTTTGTAGCAAAAGATCTTTTGGGTAAAGCTGTTACTCGTATCTAATTATTGATGACTAGATCTTAAAATAGGCTATTTTGCAGTTTTGCTGATTTACTGTAAAGTAAGAAGCCAATAAGGCCATGGAAAATGAATGTTTATAGGTTTCCTAACATTTGAAAATTATTAAGGCCTGGCAGACAGGAAAAACTTTTATTTTATTTATTTTTTGAAAATCAGTTTCTCTGTTGTTGTTAACCAGACAGTAAATTTTGTTTTCCATGTTTAGATAATCTTTCTTGCAGTATAAAAGCTATGTTAACTAAAGGAATGATAATTGAGCAATGTTGACACACTTTTAGAGATCATAAGACAATTTTATAAGCATCATTGAAAACTGTCAAAAAAACAGAGCAACAATTTTTTTCATGTGCAAAAAAAAAAAGAAAAAGTAAGAATTGACTCAGAGAGTAAAAATAACCCGGCAGGGTTAGGAAACTAACTATCATTTTGCATGGCCTAATGAGACAAACATCAAAAATATCAAGATTTATATCTAACCAACTTATGATGTTATTTGGTAGATTTATATTAATACTTTTGATTTTCTAATTCAATGGACCAAAAAGTAGTCTCAGCATACCTTCTCCTTTTCTTCTCAGAATAATGTGAGACATTTCATTGCTGTTTAAGATGAACAATATCATTGTTTTTAATTCTAAATATTTTTTCAGGAAAAGAAGGCATTTTAAGACTACATCCCGACTTGGCAGGAAGACTGGCCATGTCTGGTGGACTGACCAATGAATCCACCAAGGAACAACAAAGTGCCGGTCTAAATTTACTTACTGACCAAGAAAAACAAAACATGCATGATTTAAATCAACAATATAAACAAAAGTTTGGCTTTCCTTTTGTGATATGTGCTCGAGAGAACAAGAAGGAAGCCATTTTGACTGGGCTTGAGAGGAGATTGAATAATTCTGGAGAAACCGAGGCAGTTACAGGGGTCGAGGAAGTTAAAAAGATCTGTCGACTGAGACTGTTAGATATTGTAGACTCTGCTTCAAAGCTATGATATATGTTATGTATTTAGACAAAGACGTGTATATAAATAGAGAGAGAGAGAGAGAGAGAGATATGTATTTTTTTTTAAATGAGATAATTAATTTTACCAATTATCAATGGAAAGGGTCAGATATAAAAAGATTAAAAAATAAAATTTGATTTGTCAATATTGTGGTTTAATTGAAATAGAAGAATTTAGATGAAGTCCACTTCTTTTTCACATATATCTTTAAAAAAAATCTGTGACTAGAATTTAAAAAAAAAATGTTTATAATCGGACTCCAAAATTACAAAATTAAAGAGGCCCCAAGAGCCTGAATCACTCACCTGGTAAAAATATGCCATTTTGATTTTACTTTTATTGCAATAAATTTTGCTTATTTGCAAATTTTCAGAAGTTTAATTGATTGATTGATTGTTGGTGATTAAAGCCACTTTCAGCACTATTGGCTACATCATGGAGGCCAGCTTTTATTTGTGGAGAAAGCCAGAGTGCCAGGAGAGAAACACTGAACTTTGGCAAGAAAACTGGCAATTCTAGTCAATTAAGATTGAAGTCGAGTGCATCTGCCACATACAGGTTTTGAACTCACAACCTCATTGTTGTCAGGCTAATGATACAGTAGGTGAACTACCTAAACCACTCGGTCAAGAAAGTTTGAAGACTTAATGCAAATATATACAAGACAAAATTCAAAAATATAATTGTTAATATCTGTCAGAGTAATGTCATATAACATTTGATAGATGTTACCAGGTAGATTTATTACGCTTTTTGATTTTCAAAATATAGGGCAAAAAAAGTGGCCTTATCATACCTTCTCTTGTACCATAATACACACAAAAAAGGGGAGAAAAACAAGATAGTCTTAGATGCATTCTGTATGAGCCTGTGCCAAGTCAAGTGCCTGTAATTCAGTGGTTGTCATTTGTTGCTGTATATCATATTAGTTTTTCGTTCATTATTTTGTACATAAATCAGGCCTTTAATTTTCTCGTTTGAATAGTTTTGTCATTTCGGGGCCTTTTATAGCTGACTATGCAGTATGGGCTTTGCTCATTGTTGAAGGCCGTACGGTGACCTATAGTTCTTAATTTCTGTGTCATTTGCTCTCTTGTGGAGAGTTGTCTCATTGGCAATCATACCACATCTTCTTATTTATATATTAAACCTATTACTTATAGACCTAATCAGAAAGATTTGACCAATTATCGATGAAAATGAGGTTAAGGTACACTTGTAAGCTGAACACTATTTACCCAAAATAGTTGATCAATTACTTTTATATCTGACCTTACCATGGAAACTCATCAAAGATACCAGGATTAAAATTTCATAAGCCAAAAGCAAGTTTTGTCTACAAAAGACTCATCAGTGACGCCGAATTAAAAAGTTAAGAAGGCCAAAAATAGCAGAAATTATTAAGTTGAAGAGCATTGAGAACCCACAATTCCTACTTAACTTTGATACTGATCACTGAACCATGAATCAAGGTCAGGCAAACCCTGTCTAACAGACATGCATACCTTGCAATCTAAATACCTAATAAAGTTGTCCTACTACTCATAAACGAAAAAGTCCGATGGTTAATGTTCATTGTACCATGAAAAAAGCAGAAACATCAGAAAATAAGGCACTTGTATTCTAAAAATAAAATTCTCCAATTCATGAAACTATATACCAAGGGCTAATGCTGCCTCCAGTTTAACCCACCATTTTCTTTGGAAAATGCCTGTACCAAGTCAGAAATATGACAGTTGTTTTCCATTCGTTCTGTTGGTTGATATAGTCAAACATTTGATTTTGTCAGTTTTATGGACTTCCCATTTTTGTGAATACATTTTGCTTTTTGCAACTTTTTCACAGACTAACACAAAAACATGAATGAAACACAAATAATTTATTATCACAGCAAACATTATTTTGATTTTTCTTTTTGCCTATCTGCTTCCATCTCTGATCGTTTCTTGTCCATCTTCTTTTGTAACAATGCTTTCTGTTTAGCGTCTGGCAATTTACTTGGTACACCACTGCCCCTGTATAAAACCCCTTCTCTGATAATGGTAGCTCTGGCATGTGCTTTAACAGCATCACCACACCCATGAACCTCTGCCATGGAATGATTCAGACAGAATCTTCTCTGACAGAATTCACATGTATGACCCAAGGTCAAGGTCTTAACCTTACATTTGGTAAAGTTACATTTACTATCGAGTTCCTTTGTTGAGGCAATAAGTGCATCAAAATCATCGGGATCAACATTTTGTAATTTAGCAATCACGTCTTTCTCAGCATTTGTTTTTGTATTTTTCGTTGAGGATGGTTGCTTCTTTTGATTTTCAGTTCTATTTCTAGCACTTTCTTTTCTATTTTAACACTACTAGCAGATTGTGCAGCCTCTTTCTGACGTCTAGCACAATGGATTTCATGAAGGCTATAATTCGCTCTGATGACATCCTTACTACAATGCTTACATAATAACTTATCATTATTAGATTCAGCAGGCGTTGTATCACTTTGTGATTTGATTTCACCAAGATGGTTTGAGGTTGGGATTTCCTCCTGTTCCTCAGTTTGTTGATTTTAGATGAATCTTTTCCTCAATAACTTTTATGCCTGGTTTGGAAACAACAAGATGTCTCTCTTTATCAATACCCTGCTGACATGTACAAGTCCCAATTTCTCTGACAACTAAAAGAAGAAAGGAAAGTTTACTTTTAAATAATACATGAAAGGAAAACAGGAATTGCATATTAATACTGGAATAGCTTATTCTCGACACACTTTTTGTTTGTAGTTTTGGTCTTAGAATTGGCAGTTAAATCTTAGCCAAGTTTGATTGTTTCACTTTTATGGCCTTTTATAAAGCATTTATATGGTTATATGACCTTGTGAATGTATTTATATGGTTATATGGCCTTGTGCAATGCATTTATATGATTATATGGCCTTGTGCAATGCATTAAAAAGGTTATATGGCCTTTGCAATGCATTTTTTTTAGATAATAGCATGTCCTTTTCCATATTGGCCCTGGTATCATCCAGAGACTACCATATTAACCCACTATTTATCACATATTATACAAATGCTTAAAAAGTAGACAAAATGTTATTACACTGTCTGGCAAGATCATGTATGTATATTTTGTCCTCCACTGAAATAATTGCACTGTCATTTTAAACGATGTTCCTCATTGTTGTTGTCAACGCTTATGACGTCATTACAGGACACAATAACCAGTTGCCCGGCAAATATGACTAGGACAATTCTGTGGTTATTTCATATGCAAAACCCTACGTATTTATTATAAATATGTGATAAATAGTTTTCTCTTATGGTTGTGCCTGTTATCTATTTCTTGCATGAATAGATATTTCTCGTATCAAACTGCATGGAGTGCAATAAGAAAAGTGATACAAAATCTGCGTTAATTTGATTGGCTTATTCTGCATCATAAGACTATATAAAGGCATTTCCATTGGCTATTTGTTAGGTCATTGATGACTTTCAAAGGTAAAGACAATATTCATTTCGTCCATGGCAATGGACATATGTTATTCTTCAATAATATACAAAACACTCACACTTTTAACCTGACAATCTTCTTTTGTCAAATTTTATTACATTCTAAAGGGTACAAAAGTCTTAAAATGTCTGATGTTAAAGTTTGACACGGAAAAGGACATACATGTATGATATCATAATTGCATGTTCAAAAGACTAGATCATGGATTCACAGAATTTTTAATTTAACACAATGAGAGTGTTGACCACAAAAGAAATAGGTTTCATAACAAGTGAGAATGGGATATTGCTTGATATCAACTCAAGTTTATTTAATTTCAATGTAATAACAAACGAGCCATTGTATATTAAATGTATGCCACATTTTATAAGTTTATTTTCTAATTACTCCCTCAGATAAATTTCCTAGGCCTTTTTGGTGTTCTTTCTAGGATATTTTGGATTTTGTGCTCTTAAACGTTTATTTGTATTTTTCACTTTTCAATCTTTAAGTGACCAGCATTATTGATGAATATAAAAATAAGGATATGTTTTTATGTGTCTGTCCCAATTCAGGAGTTTGTTATTCAGTGGTTTTGTCTGTCTCAGTTCAGGAGTTTGTTATTCAGTGATTGTGTCTGTCCCAATTCAGGAGTTTGTTATTCAGTGATTGGGTCTGTCCCAATTCAGGAGTTTGTTATTCAGTGGTTGTGTCTGTCCCAATTCAGGAGTTTGTTATTCAATGGTTGTGTCTGTCCCAATTCAGGAGTTTGTTATTCAGTGATTGTCATTGGTTGCTGTCTCTCTTTGATTAATAAATCAGGTTGTTGATTTCTCTTTGAATTGTTTCACATATTTTCATTTCAGGAGAATTATCAAACAGCTTACTATAGTAGGTTTTGCTCATTGTTGAAAGTAATTTATTGACCTATAGCTGTTTACATCCACTTCCTTTGGTCTCACTGGCAATCATGCCACATCTTATTTATTACGAGACATCTATCCGGCATGTATCCACTAATATATACCATACCTCATGTATTATAAGTCGATCATACGAGTTTAATGAGGCAGGAAACTCCATTATTTCTTGACATGGATCTGTCACAAACTTGTCTAAATGTTCCTGATATTCCTGTGTCTTCTTCATTAAAATTGCCTCATCCCTGTAAAATTAAATCAGTTATGATAATTATTTATTTTTAATTAAAATACATAGGATCTACAGATTAAGAATGTAGATTTCAGGTTTAGGAATTTTGTCAGATGTTCAGACTCCTTGGGTTTTTCCTACAATACAGGGTAAAATATTCTGCCCCCATCACTTTTTTCTTTTCATAGAAGACTTCAATAGCTATTAAATTATAAAACTTAAGTATAAGGTAAAGTCCCGAGTCAGCCTTTTCCTGCCATTTTTTAAAATTAAATATCTTGAAAAGGAGTTCCATAACCTATCAATATTTTTAGCCTATTTTGTTCCTTAACTAATACTCTTCTGATTTATAGTATAAATTTTGATTTCCATTTTTTAAATTTCACCTGACTACATCCTTAAGTGTAAAGGAGGAGGTATAAACAAATTCATCAAATGGCCATTGAAAATAAAAAATATTAAAAATATTCTGTCCTATCAAATTATGTTATTTCTATTGTCACTTATGGTCCTACAACCTATATTTTGGCTTTGCACAAGTTCTTGCTTTTCTCTGCTGCTGAATTATTTACACTATATCGGTTTGATATAAAAATAAGAAGATGTTTGAAGACCCATTGGAGGCCTTGGGCTGTTTTCTGCTCTTTGGTCGGGTTGTTGTCTATTTGACACATTCCCCATTTCCATTCTCAATTTTATTATGTGGCATGATTGCTAATGAGACAAATCTCCACAAGAGACCAAATGACACAGAAATTAACAACTATAGGTCACCGTACTGCCTTCAACAATGAGTAAAACCCATACTGCATAGTCAGCTATAAGGGCCCCAAATGACAAATGTAAAACAAATCAAACGAGAAAACTAATGGCCTGATTTATGTGCAAAATAATGATCGAAAACAAATATGATATACATGTACAGCAACAAACGACAACCACTGAATTACAGGCTCCTGAATTGGGACAGGCACATACAGAATGTGGTGGGGTTAAACATGTTAGCGGGCACCCAACCCTCCCCTAACCTGGGTCAGTGTTGTAACAGTACAAAATATGAAAATCAGTTGAAAAGGGCTTAACTCATCAGATAAATACAAAGCACAAAAACACAGTGGACGTGGCAGGGTACTTATACAACCCCACAACAAAAGACACTAAGTACAGATCTGAGAGTACTGGCAGTTACAGACAGCCACTTCAAAGCCAATAACAACTAATAAAACTGATGTAACTAATGATGTCTATGTATATATATATAAAACTGTTGATATTTAAGTCTGAGAAAACATGCTTTATTTATTAGTTGAAATTGGCTTTGATTCCATGTCATTTGTTCTCTGGTTGACAATCATACCACAGCTCCTGATTTTATTTATTTTTGAGCCAGGTTTCAGTAATTGCAATCACTATTAGATCAGTACTGTATGTCTTTGACTTTTGTTTAGTGTTTTCACTATTAGATCAGTACTGTATGTCTTTGACTTTTGTTTAGTGTTTTGTTCTGCTTCCTGATGATCTGATTATTACAGTTGTTTCTTATTTTGTGCTGTTATACTACTGTACCAAGTTGGGGATGGTTTGAGCTATCACAAACATGATTAACCTGCCACACATTATCACTTAGTGTCTGTCCTAGTCAGGAGCCTGTAGTTCAGAGGTTGTTATTGGTTCATGCCTATCAGATTTGTTTTTACTAAATTGCTTTGTTAAAAATTAGGCCGTTAGTTTTCTGTGTAAATTCTTTCATATTTTTCATGTCTGGGCCTTTTATAACAGACTTTACGATATTGGTTTTTCTCATTGTTGAAGGCTGTACATTGGCCTACAATTGTTTACATCCACTTCATTTGAACTCTTGTGGATAGTTGTCTCATTGGCAATCATACCACATCCTGTCATTTTTATATTAAATTGAAAAGGAAAAATCTTTAAAACCTCTGAATAGTTCTTTTGACACTTCATTCTCTCCATGACCTTTCAGTTGATCTCTAGGTGCTGGTCTCTCATTCTGTTTTGGTTTCTGTTTCTGTTTTGGTTTTGCCCCTTGACCTTTCTGACTGGTTCCCTTCACAGACAAGAGGTCACTCAAATGATCAGGTCTTAAAAGTTTGGCATTAACTACTCCGTCTGAAATGAAAATTAAAATGTGATTCGATCTTGAATTAAGCAGCATCAGTTTAAGCTTATATAATGTTAGATAAAACATAGATTGGGATTGGTTTCTATTTATATAATTATGTCATAAGCAAATACCATGAAAAACAAGATACCTCACTAATAATGGTCTGGATGAGAGGTCTTTCATTTCTGTATTCTTTTTTTTTAGGCAATTTTTCTCTATTCTTTATATTTTTTGCCCTTTTTTCTTTATTTTTTTGTCTATATTTGTCTATTCTATATTTTTTGCCCCCCCCCCCCCCCAATTTTCTGTAGATTTGCCCCATTATTCTCTATTCTGTAAACCCAATCCAGACCTTAACTAATGATACACCACTATAAGTATTGGGTTAACAGGAAGTGGATGAGGATGGATACATCACACAGTAAAGCATACTCACATTCACAGTACTTGTATGGCTTAATAATAATTTCAACACAGAGATCTATTTTCATATACGTGATGGAAGCAAGTTCACCAAAACATTGTAGTTACCCTCTATATACTGATGTGCCGTCTGCAATTCTCCATTACATGTCATATACTCCACTAAAGACTTCAGGAACTTATCATGTCCGACTGTCTCACTATCACATATTACCATCAGATGTCTCCTGGCACGTGTAATGGCTACATTAATTCTCCTCTTTTCTGCAAGGAATCCCACCTCACCTGTAGAGACAAACAATATTCATGTAAACTTTTGATGTAAATATTCATATAAAATAAGTATCCTTTTAAATATTCAGTAAAATAAGTATCCATGTAAAATATTCATTTCAAATATTCATGTTAATTATTCATGTAAAAGTATTCATGTAAATGTTCACATAATAATATTCATGTAAAATAAGTACATGTATATCTTTTAAAATGATCAATCAAATGTCTTGATTGGGATTCACAATACATTTCCTTAATGTGGAGCCTGAAATTCATGGATATTGCAGGAGACAATTTAACTCTCTTTTCATTTATTTTTTACCACCTATTTGAGTATTGGATAAGAAGAATTAACAGATGGGAGAATTAGAAAATTCATGGTAAAATCTGTATAAATTGCTATATCAATAATTGACCCATATCAGCCCAGAGCTTGGATATTTGTTCCTCAAGTTGATTCATGTGACATAAGTTTTGATATGAGCTACTTACAGAGTATACCAAAGTATTCACTTAAATAATTAAAACCCATAAACAGTTATTATTATTAAACCCCATTGGATGTTAAATTGTAACTCCCAGGGGTTCAAAATGGATTTCAGAGGTGAAATGTCCAATATCGTTTTGCATTTACAAATCAGTTAAAGGCTAGGTGTCCAAAATAACATTTAGGAATGAAAGGTCAAGGACTTTTTTTTATTCCAAAACTTACTTAGTATTCTGTGCTTGTCATTCATTGTTTTAGACCATGTGGTGACCTTTCTATCACCTTTTAATGCCTTTATTGAATAACTAGTTGTTTGACTGCTATATTATTGTTATTTATCACAGATCTAATTTATAGATTTATTGATTGATTGTTGGGGTTTAGCACCACTTTCAACACTATTGGCTCTATCTTGGTGGCCAGTTTTTATTGTTGGAGGAGGGAGCCGGAATACCTGGAGAAAACCATGACCTTTGGCAGGATAACTGGCAATCCTAGTCAATAAAGATTGAAGTCAAATGCGCAATTCCTGCCACATGCAGGGTTGGAAAGCACATACTAATTGTTGACAGGCTATTAAAACAGAAGAGGAACTACTTAGACCACTTAGCCATCAAGGTCCATACTTTTATAGATAATAAATATAGACACTCAATATTGTATTAAAGTGGTTTATTTTCTCAGAGATTAAATTACATTATTTCTAATGCTAAACCTGTTTGCCAACCTTTTTTTGCCATTTTTCAGATTACTTCTAACAAGTTATATCTTACCCTTAGGATTACTTCTAACAAGTGATATCTTACCCTTAGGATTACTTCTCACAAGTGATATCTTACCCTTAGGATTACTTCTAACAAGTGATATCTTACCTTTAGGATAACTTCTAACAAGTGATATCTTACCCTTAGGATTACTTCTAACAAGTGATATTACTACTGCTTCCTTCTCTCTGCCTTGGAATCCATCAACTGATTTTACCTCAACTTTAGGGTAATTGGAAGACAATCGAAGTCTTAAAAGCTCAACCTGTAAAATATGTTATTTTTGTTAAACAATTGTCTGCATTATTCAGAAGCTTCCTTAAGCAGAACAAATGTAGTCTTACAAAAGGTGTTGCCTCTGATTACACTCTTTAATACAAAGGTAATATTGTTCTATGAACCCTATAAAATTTTATGCCCTCACTTGAGAGTGAAAGGTCCAAAGTAACCAATCAACAAGGTCCTTACTGCAGTGTTTTTATAATTTTTTCTTCTTCGAGCAATAACTGTGAAGACTGCTCACCTTATAAACAGGTCACCTTCTCCAGGAAGTAATAACAAAATGAATGAACTCGGCTCTAACATAGAACTAAATGTGAATAATTCCCCTTGCTGCTAAAAGGAACAAGTGCAAGATGAACACATTTCCTGACAATTTAAGGGGCAATAACTGGTATATCTTTCTAAAAATTTCTATATAAAGATCTAACCTGTAGATTGTGAGGGACAATAACTGCTATATCTTTCTGAAGGTGTCTATATAAATATCTTGCCTGTAGATTGTAAGGGGCAGTAACTGCTATATCTTTCTGAAGGTGTCTATATAAAGATCTTACCTGTAGATTGTAAGGGGCAATAACTGCTATATCTTTCTGAAGGTGTCTATATAAATATCTTACCTGTAGATTTTAAGGGCTGTAACTGCTATATCTTTCTGAAGGTGTCTATATAAAGATCTTACCTGTAGATTGTAAGGGGCAATAATTGCTATATCTTTTTGAAGGTGTCTATATAATGATCTTACCTGTATATTGTAAGGGGCAATAACTGCTATATCTTTCTGAAGTTGTCTATATAAAGATCTTACCTGTAGATTGTAAGGGGCAATAACTGCTATATCTTTCTGAAGGTGTCTATATAAAGATCTTATCTGTAGATTGTAAGGGGCAATAACAGCTATATCTTTCTGAATGTGTCTATATAAAAGATCTTACCTGTAGATTGTAAGGGGCAATAACAGCTATATCATCTTGCTTCAGTCCATAGGATATTAGTTTTTCAACATGAGTAGCCACAATATCAGCCTCACCTGTTAAATATTAAATTAATACTGCAGCTAAAACATTTCCTCTGCCAATTTTAGGAAAAGGTAGGTGAAAGTGTTTTTTTACACCAGGAATCAATAAAAACAATCTTATGCCAATATATCAATTTACCTAACACAAAAAAAGAGGTCTCTCAAAACTTGTGATTTTTTAACAGAAATTAAGTTCATAAAATTTTTTTTTGCCAAACTTGACACAAAACAAATGAAAATCACCAAACAAGGGATTCCGAACTTGATCTGCATCCTTATGCTAAAAAAATATGGGAATCAGTCAAAATACTTTTTAACTTTCTTTTTTTCTTAACCATGGAAAAAGTTGAGCTGGAACCCTTCTTTTCAAAGAGGAACCCAA